>BQNB010004354.1:61363-98330 GCA_026074375.1 Tanacetum coccineum | reverse complement strand
TTGAGATAACTGTTTAAGTGACGTTGGTTCAATTAAGAGACTTTTATAGTCACACGCTTGTATTTTAGTGTGTGACAAGTTATCATGCTAGCATTAAGGATGCACCCTTTGAGGCACTATACGGTAGAAAATGTCGTTCGCCTGTTTGTTGGGCTGAGGTTGGAGAAGTTCAACTCACCGGCCCGGAGATCGTTCAAGAGACGACAGAGAAGATCATTCAAGTTAAACAAAGGATGCAAGCCGCTCGTGATAGGCAAAAGAGCTACGTTGATTTGAAGCGTAAGCCGATGGAGTTTGAAGTTGGAGATAAAGTGATGCTTAAGGTTTCGCCTTGGAAAGGGGTTGTATGTTATTTCAATAAGGTCCATTAGCATTTTCTAAGTCTAATAAGTTCTCTTAAATTTTATAAGCTCACTAATAAGCTGTTAGAGCTTATTGTGGCTTATAGGTTCACGTTTGGACTTGGTAATGGACTAACAAGCCCATTAAGGGCCCGATTGGTTTTCTAGCGAGTATTAGGGTCCATTTAGCTTCGATAAGCATTTTAGGTTTTTAAATAAGTTCGTGGAGCTTACTAATAAGTTGTGGGTCTTCTCTATTGGACCTGTTAGGCCTATTTTGGTTTAACGAGCCCATGGGTGGCCCGTTAAGGGTTTCCCCTTGCGTTCTACTAGTCCTCGCGTCTAATAAGCTTACTTAGTCCCATATTAAGCTCGAAGGAGCTTATGAATAAGCCATGAATCCTACCCATGGGCTGTTGGGCTGGTTGGGCCCAAGCCGTGAGCACGTTTGGGTCACTCAAGGCCCTTTGTAGCTCGTTAGTTTCCCTAACCCCTTATATGATTCGAACCGTGCTCTAGTGACAAAAATGTTGCGTATTTAACATGTATACACGTCGCATTTTACATGAAAGTGCTTATTAAGGTCGCGTACGAATCCCTAAGCCATCTTAGGTTGTTTACAACGAAAGTTTACGTGTTGTTTCCCTATAACAACGATTTTCGACTATTTGCTTGTTTATAACACCTCGTGTTTTAGGACAATGTATGACGTTAATAAAGTCACTAATTATTTTTAGGGTTTTACGCGTTTGCTTTTAAACCGTAAACGTTAAGTTAAATCGCGTAAACTGAAAATGATCATACAATGTAAACGGGCATTAAACGATTAAATGTTTGCATCAAGCAAGTGTTATATGATTATTATGAGGATAATTAATGACTTTGTTCATCTTATTTTTATCGGCTACGTAAAATGCTTACGTTTCGTAATAAAATGCGTTTAGGCATACCCGGAAGTTCCAAAACCTAACTACGCCTAAACGAATACCCACGATTATACCCAATACTCAAAATAATAAATATAACATCACATATATATGTATTATGCCGAAATTTTAAGGATTGAATCAAGAGTTTGCAACTTGTACATAATATCTAAGATATTATAAAGATCTAGGGAACAAGTTTCTTACACCTTTATCAACTTGACTTGTTAACCTAACTAGGGTTAGAAAGTAACCATGGTTAGGTTAGCAAGATATTTTCACTATAAATACTCATGCATGCACTCTTCCTTTCTTATATACTTAACCAAATCAACAAAAACTCTCTTTCTCTCCTCATTAGAGCTCACGGCTCAAAACCCTAGCCAAACAAAATCCACACTTTGATTTTCTAAGATTATACAACCCTTTACACAACATACTTAAGGTATTCTAAGGTGTTTGCAAGCATTGGTTCATCATTTGCAAGGATTAAGAAGAAAAAGTAAAGATTAGGGTTTTGGAAACCTAATCTAGGGTTATAAGCTTGAAAGCTTGATTTTGAATCTAAACACGGGTTTAGAACTTATATCTCATCTCTTACATCATTACTAAGGTTTTCTTAAATCCTTCATACTTTTATTTCTTATAATTTTATGTGTTACATGTTATATATAGCCATAATCACCACTAATGACTTTCTAATATGTAAAATGAGTTATTATTTATGATTATGATTATATGCACTTATTCTTATGTCATATGGTCCTATATATCATGGAAAAGTAAAAATAAAAGTATGTTAACCTATGGATTAAGTATAAACATGTTTAGGTTAAATTAGGGTTTTATAAGTTTTATTAATCTTCACATATGAAAATAATGAAAGTAAAAGGGTTGAACTTGTTACTATGAATTTACAAGGACTAGGGTTGATATTGGACTTTATTATAAGTACCACAAGTGTCAAATGTGTTTTTAAAAGTTTTTATAGTAAACTACTAAGTTAATAATACATAAAAACAAGGTTTTTATAAAGAAACATACATGAATACTTAGGGGCTGTCTAAATTCGAATTTTAGACAGTAGGTGATGATATTTTATAAAAATAATACGCCTCATGACGATTCCATAATGATAAGAAACTCGAAAAACCGATCTATAACGAAAAAGATACGTTAAAAACGAGTTTACGACTATAAATACTTTTATAAAACTATTTTTATAAAAGTTACTATTCATTACAGCAACTTTCATTTTTAAAACATCTAAAATATGATATAACTTTTAATTACGAGATCGTACTCGAAAGAATCGCTAAAAACGGAACTATAACGAATAAACTACGACATTTTCGATAATTAAAGTTTATAAAAGTAATTTTATAAACTATGAACAGTAAAAGTACTATTCATCAGCGGACCCAACTTTATAAAATATAATACCTCTTTTAATAACAAAAACGTACTCGAAGGAATCACTAAAATCGGGATTAAAACGAATAAGTTATTACGATTACAAGTTTACGCTAATTAAAACCCTAAAACGACAAACGAGCTGTTGTGAACAGTAATTTTACTATTCATCGCAGAATCTTAAAAACTTGAAAATGTAATATTTTGATCGCTCGTTTTACTACGAAGACGTGGACGTAAGAAACGCGAGCAACGGGCTTAAAACGACCAAATTAGGTCATTTTTACGAAAAGTATATTTATAAACGTTTTCACTTTATAAATATTATTTTACTAAAACGATTAGTCGGTGATTATGCTATATAGAATATTGAGTGGTTATCAAAGTGCTATATTACTAGGGAGTTTCATAATGAGGCCTCTTCGGATGGCGTATCGACGAGTTGTTGGATTTACGATTTAAAGTGTCCTAACTTGCGTGACGTTTTATCTGTGATTATTTGAGCTATCTGTACTCAAGGTGAGTTCATAGCCCCACTTTTACAGTTTTACTGATTTGATATTATTTGGGGTGGAAACATGCTTGTTTTATAAATTGGACGCAAGTGTTGAAAGTAATATATTGATTATGTGTTTGCCTAAGTTGCGATAACCCTCCTGAGCCCATTAATTTTAACTTACATTATGTGAGCGCGAATGATATAAATAGATCTATTGGGATTAACCTCCCCGTTTGGGTGATTAGCTATCACTGGGAACGAACGTTGACCATGTCGGACTTGGATGTTGCGGGTTACAACATCTGTACGGGCAAAATAACTGCTAAAATAGCAAATATAGGTTGAGCTTCAGTGTCATGAGCTTAGTGCAACAGTAATCTGGTTTTGTGATTGTTGGCATATGTTGTAACATCACGGGAAAGTCTTGCGGTCCTGCATAATTTAAATACATAAACCTATGAATTCACCAACAATTTTGTTGACGTTTTAAGCAATGTTTTCAGGAGGTCATTAGGCACGAGATGCCA
The DNA here is from genome assembly GCA_026074375.1 of Tanacetum coccineum. Lineage (NCBI taxonomy): Eukaryota > Viridiplantae > Streptophyta > Magnoliopsida > Asterales > Asteraceae > Tanacetum > Tanacetum coccineum. Next base: position 94,624 of record BQNB010004354.1, on the reverse strand, counting down.
AGGGATGCATTGGATTATGTTTTGGATAGCACTGTTAAAGATATGTGTGCATCATGTTTTGGGGAAATCTATGTTATCTTTTGTAATAATAAACAAAGAACAAATAAAGCTACAAGCTTTTGTAATATGTCTTTTATTTAAATCTAATGTATCAATCTAAACAACTTTTGTGTCGTTCTTATATATATCTTGTGCTGTTGATCTTGAAGTAACATGCCCCGGATCCTTATTCCGCTGCGACCCATTTTGGGGGTGTTACATTCTCAGCTGTGATTGGGTCATAGGCTTATTTCTTTTAGCTCTTGCTCTTTCTTCTGCAAAATGTTTCTTCCTTTGATTTACTAGTTCAACCATCTTCTTTGCAAAGTCTTCTCCTTGTAAGCCACTTCCTAGCACACTCTTTGACAACTCTGCATTAGCTTCAATCTTTGCTCTAATTAGATCCCAATCTTCATCTGTGTAATGCTGAGCTTCAAATTGAACTTGAGCTCTTCTTTGCTTTTGTTGCTCATTTAATTCTTCTTCTTCTGCAATTCTTTATGCTAAGAGAGAATCCAAGTGTACTTGTTTAGCCTCTTCTTCTTTCTCCAAAGTATCCAATCTGATAGCTTCAGCGAGACTAGCTTCCTCCTGTAGACTTTGTTACTTAGTCTTCTTAGGAGCTTCTTCAATGATCATAGGAGCTTTTCCTATTCTTCGGCCTTTATCAGGGAGGAAGGATGTGACTTTTTAATACTGTCAGTACTAACTTGCCCACTAACAGTACTAACTTTAATACTGCCAGTATTAACTCCTTCAGCAGTATTAACTCCTTCAGTATACCCAGTACTAACTTCTTCTTGAAAATCCAAGCTAGTAACAACCTTCTTTCCCTTAGTCTCTTTCCTTCTCTTATACCTCATTCCCTTATCTATTGACTTTGGCTTTTGAGAAGCAACCCTGGAGAGAGTTTTAGCTGCTTCTAATTATAGGGCTTATTCTTCAACTTGTTCCTCCCCTAAAGCAATTGACATAATCTTTAGAATGATGTAACCAGCCCTTGTACCAAAGAAACTAGAGGATCATCTTGACTTTTCCTCCCCTGAGCCTCAGATTCTTGCTCTTCAGAGTCTGATAAGACCACATTTCTCCTTTTCAAAATATCTTCCAGCTTCTTCACCTTCTTGACCAACTTCACAATAGCACTCCCCAGTGTCAGCTTGGTTTGCTTGAGATCCTTTTCCAGACTATCAACCCTTGTCATTAATTGAGGAACTAATTGAAGCAAATCATCTACAGTCATCTGTCCTTGGGCATGCTCTTGTAGGGGTGAGAAGTGTTGGTGTGCAGGGGATGATTCCTCAAAAGTGTGCTCCATAGGTTCAGGGTCAGTTTCAGGGATAGGTGTAGGTGTAGATGTAGGGATAGGTGTAGTTATAGGTGGTGGAGATTGTACTCGTGGTAAGGATGTAGATGGTACTGGAATTGTGGATGATGATGGTTGAGATTGAGCCACATCAGGATTTTCTTGACCTGCACTTGGATTAGTAGGAGCAACAAGCAGCATAACAGGCAACAAAGGTCTTGGTGCCCCTCTAAAACCCCTTTTCATATTCCTAAAAATCTTTTTGGTTAGGGTTACAGCCAGATAAGGGTGTTTGTTTTCGGTTTGAATTCCCAAAATCAGTTGCAGAAAACGAGGATACATCAAAAACTTTGTTTTGCTTTTCAAATTTGCCACCGTGCCATCAAAAATTAGTTTTGAAAAATTATAAACTCTGCCAGTGGAAAGACAAATCAAAGCAGTAGCAATATTGCTACCAAATTGATCCCATCCACCACTCTTAGAGCTTATACAATGCAAAATATGGTTGACTAAAAATCTCCATTGAGATGTGAAAAAGCTTTTCCAAAAGGTAAAAGATCCGTCAGTAGGATACCCCATAGGCCCCATCCCCTCAAAAATCTCATTGTTTGGCAACATTGTAATCCCTGAAGCATCTGCTAATTGAAGCTTATTTCTATATATGCCTCATGAATGTATACACAATTGTAACAATAGTTTGCGTGTAATTCCTATAGTCCTTATCAGCAAAGATGATTTTGGCAGTAGCAGTCTGCCAAAACTGTTTGACTAGGGAATCATAGATAGTAGGATTAGAAGTTAAGGCATACCTGAGGTTGGAACCTCTTAGAAACCACCATCTCCTGCAAAACCCGCACCCTTTCATCAGGCTTGCGCAAGAACCCACTTGATTGTGTTTTTTTGTCGTATGTATTTAATTGAGCCATGAATCGAAAGTATAAATTAAAAGGTACAGTTGACTTAAACTGAAACTTTACTGTGTTTTAGTACATGAGGTGTAATGTTGTTAACAAGACAATTGACTATATTCTTTATACAAATAAAGAAGATTTTTACTTTGCGAAAAGGAGATAGCAATAAACAAATAAGTATGAAAGAGAAATCAAACATTATCTATATATAGCTTCTCTGTTAACGACAATAGCGCCGTAAAAATCTGTAACGGTAACATTTAAACAGTGTTTAAACAGAGAAAGTCAATTTTCCCACAACCAACGCTAACAATAACCTACCATAAGTAAAAGTCAATTTAGAAGTATCTGATTTTCATCAGGCATCTTAAAGTCAGAAGACACAACAAGATATTCAGTTTCAGTAAAAAGAACCTTGTGCTGCTTATCACATATTTGTGATATTGAGAAAAGGTTAAAATGCCCTAATTCTTTTACAAAAGACACACTATCAAAATCTAAATTACCAACTCTTATTTTTCCTTTACCAGATATGTAGCCTTTGCTACCTCCAAAGGTAACAGATCCCCCATTGAATTCTTCAAAATCCTCTAGTTGATCCTTGTTACCTGTCATGTGCCCTGAGCATCCACTATCAAATATACCTCTATCTACCATGTTCTTCAGTGGATGATCCTGCACATGAAAAAGAGAAATTAGTTTCTCTTAGGGACCCAGGCCTTTACAGGCTTGGGTCTGCCTTGTGGACCTTTAGCATTCATAGTTCTAATAAAAGTTGGTCCACTGTCACAATTGGAGTTTGGTTTAGAGTTCCTCCAATTATAACCTGCTGAGGTCTTAACAGCAGATCCCCAATTTCCCTTTACAGCATGAAAATGAGACATTTGTGCTGTAGTTTTTGCAAAGGGTCTTCTTACAGATGAATATGATTTGGAAAAATGCCTTCTTTGATTAAATTGATTCACCTGTGGTCTTTTAGGACTAAAGCTGTTTGAGGTCTTTACAGGTACTGGCTGTCTAGATCTAACAGTATTAACATTAGAACTACCAGTATTAACTCTAGGCCTAACAGGATTAACATTTGTCCTTCCAGTATTAATATTGGGCCTAACAGAATTAATGTTTGTCCTACCAGTATTAATATTAGGCCTAACAGAATTAATGTTTGGCCTACCAGCATTAAGTTGTACTGATCTAGGAACAAATTTATTAGCATGATTAACCCTGTTTGCATTGGTCCATACTGGTTTTGCCACCCCATTACCAGTATTAAAAACCCTTTGTTTCTTAAACTCAGCCTCTCTTGCCATTTTCTTTTCATAATAGTCACAATCTTTGATCAAATGACTTAGACTACCACAAACAAAACATTTCTTCTTTGTGAAAGAGTAACCTTCCCCTAGTTCTCTTTCCATCATAGCATTCCAATTCTTCCTATTAACTTTAGGTGTTGCTTGATCTTTGATTGGTTGTCTAGGAGTTTTTATGTGTGAAACACAACTAGGTTTAAAAAAAAAAAAAAAAAAAAAAAACAACTCTTTTGATTTTGGATCAGACACACCTTTTTCATTTGTTGTCATAGGTGTAGACACATACACTTCTGGAGGTACACTTGAAATCTCAGATTCAGAATCAACAGAATGTACAGAGGAAGTTCCAATAGATCCTGCACTGTCATTAGATTGACAGGTAGAACATTCACTGGATCTATCATCTGATACACTGGGTTCAGGTTCTTGGGGTCCCTTTTTACCATAAACATATAAAGACTCATCAATTTCTTCTTGTGGTGTAGGAGTATAATCTCCACTTAAGGGATGTGGAACACCTTTAAAATCATTAGTTTTTATAAATCTACTGTACAAAGGTTTTCCAACTGAATCCTCTTTTGAACAATTAAAAACAGAGAAATTCATTTCTTCCTCATAACTTAGAACCTCATTGTTTGATTGTATTTCATACCCTAAGCCAAGTTTACTATTTGAACTCATGCCAGAATTAATTAATCTCCAAAGATTCTTGGAAGAGTCTTTCCATGAATCTAATGTTTTCTGCAATTGTTCCTTTTCTTTTACAGCTTTCATTCCAATTCTCCTATATCTTTTAAGCTTTTCATCTTTTTCATATATTTCATTTGCCTGAAATGTAAGCTTTTCATTTAGAGAAAGTTGTTGTTTTTGAAAAGTAACAAGTTGAGCTTCTAGTTTCTTAACAACTTGACTATAGGTGAGTATTTGTGCTTCTTGATCACCTAACTGATTCATTTGTTCATCACATAATGTTTTAAGGGTATTATATGAATCAATGCAAGTTTTAGAACATAAAGATACCTCACTACTGGAGCTGATAGCCATGAGTGCATGATTGTCTCTTCATCTTCAGTATGTTCTCCCTAATTGACAATACCATCATCTATTGTCAGCAATCCCATCTGATTCTTCTCTTGCTTTCCAGCTTCTTGGTGTTGATAAAAAGAGTCTCTCTTCTTCTTCCCATCATGTGTCCCCTCTGCTGTACATTCCCTAGAAAAGTGACTAGTATTGTGACAATTGAAGCATTCAAGCTTCTTTTTGTCAAAACCAACAAGTGTTTTTCCATCAACACGAACTCTCCTTCCTATTTTCTTTTAGAACTTCTTCATTTGAATAGCAATCATTGCTATCTGCCAGTTTATGTCTATCTCTTCAATGTCTAAGTCATCAATCTGTTCCATAATATTCATGAAGCAAGTCCCAGTCCTCTGATTGTTTGGCAAAGAGGGAATAAATAACTTCATCAGCAAAACTAGCAAGAACTTCTTTTTCAGGAATATTGGTTGAAGAAGTAGAAGGAGTGCAAGTACTGTAGGCACCAGTAAAACCAGACTTAACCTTATTAGTGCTGCTTTTGCTTTGTGAAACAAAAGCAACATTTTGAGCACTTGAAGATGTTTTTGAGGCACCTTGGATTTCCTGCTCAAAAACTCTAAGGTTATTGTACAAATCATCAATAGATAAAGTGTCAACCTCTGGTTTAGTTCTCATAGTCATTGCCAGATTAGACCATGCTGCGGGCAAAGATCTGAGAAACTTATGATTTGCATCCTCAGTTGATACTTCAGCACCATGAGCTTCCAACTGAGAAAGTAACTGTTGGAATCTGTCATATCCCTTTTCTAACCCTTCTGAACTGGATATTTTAAATGCTTCAAACTGTTGTTTGAAAACAGCTTTCTGCATTTTCTTTGAATTTGCATTACCACCAAACCTAGTTCTGATGGCTTCCCAGATCTCTTTTGCATCATCCATTCCATGAAACCTTCTCATATGCTCCTTGGGAATGGCCATCAGCAGGATATTCTTAGCCTTCCTTTCCTTTTCAACAGCTTGAATTTCTGCAGCAGTTACTGGTGAAAGTATTCGAACAATACCATCCTTTCTAGTTGAAATTCTTTTCTTGGAGTTTCCATTCTGAATTACCTTCCAAACCTCATTGTCAATGTACTCAAGGTAATGCTCCATCTCCATAGCCCATATATCATACTCCTCCTTCTTCAGAATTAGGAGTTTGATATTTGAGATAGCAGTTGTTTGAGGAATCACCTGTTGTTGTTGTTTAGGTGCATCACCAGTGTCTGATGCATCTTCATGGTTTGATTCTTCATCATCACTGAGATGTTGTGAGAACTCATCATTAGCAGGTTGAGACATTTTGTAAAGAATCGTAGGAGAGTGTAGTTTGTGGTTCTAGTGATTCTTCTTTCTCAGAGTCCCTCTACAGGCTCTGATACCACTTGTAGGTCCTTGGTTTAGGATCTATATAGCCTTTGTAAGACAATAGCTAACTTGAATAAATCCAAATCAACTATGTGAGAGACACTGACTATGAGTATCAAGTGTTAATGCGGAATCTTAACACAAGAATTAAGAAGAACAATAAAACTAATTTGCTATTGATTTCTATTAAGCTCTAATGCTTCTATTGATATTTCAATCACGTACATAACATTGTGCCTTAGGGTTCCTTTTATACACCAAGGAAACCCTAATGGGCTTTACAAACGTGTGAAAAGATAATACATATCTTTTCCTAAGATATCTCCTAAGATATCTCTAAGATAACTATTACTATTCTGTTACATAAACAGACTTAACTAGAACAGACTTAACTAAATATGACCAGTACTAACTATAGTACTGCTACTCTATCAGTACTAACTTTAGTACTGCCAGACTTAACTTAGTACTGCCAGTATTAACTTAGTACTGCCAGAACTAACTATTACTACCAGACTTAACTGTTATACTACCAGTATTAAGTCTTTTACAATCTATTTCCCAACAACTTGTCCGCTTTATCTTAAACTTATTACTTATAAATAGACACATATATGAGCACTCTTACTCACAAACAATTTTATCATTCACACAAGTTATTAATTTTATCTTTTCATTTTATACCATGGCTAGTAACCCAGAAAACGTTAGGTTAACTGTCCTTATGAAACTATAAGAAGCACTTGATGAAAAAGCTATTTTGGAGGAACAAATGTTAGCCTTGATGCATCGCTTTGCTGATAGGTTTACAGATCGTAGGGTAGAAATTAACAATCTGATGGTATTGCACGATCACCCACTTATCGATTACGGTAAGTACGCACTAGGATGCATGACAGGGGCCGACATGAAAAAATGTGTAAAATTGAAAGGCGTCCGGGATGAGTTGCTAAGGAGCATGGAAGAAAAACGACAGTTGATGACGAACTACAGAAACATGTAAAAGCATTATTGAGTTTGCTAACCATGTATGTCGTTGTGTGTTGTTGTTTTTATGTTTTCATACCGTCTAAATAAGATTGGCCATGTACTATACTAGAGATCTTGTAATTCTCATGTTGTAATGCTTTTTAATGACTACCGTTAACTTTTATGCTTTCAATTCCAACTTTTTTAATTGCAAAAATATAGGTTTATAATTTTTTCGATTTTAAAAAAAAAATGACCAACTGACACACTTTGCACCATCATATCTTATGTATATTAAAACTAATTTTAATAAATTTTAATTAACTAAGTAGAGCTCATCAAAGAATACACAGATTAGCAAATAAACAATTTTAAATAATACATATGAGTATCTAAATACGTACACAAAAATGTCCAGAATCAAGATTTTTAATAAACACAACATCATATACCATAAACCATAAAACAATATACAAATTTTTTTCAACAGACTTGCAAATTTTTTTTTTATAAATTGTGAATCGCTCGAGACCATGCGCGATCTACATTGCGCTTTTTTTAATTTTCTCACCTACCACTAAAACATGTAAATCGCTACCCAACCAGCGCGATTTAGAAGGTCAAAGTGAAAAAAAAAATTGTCAGTCATTTCACGATTACACGGGTCATTTAAAAAAAATTCGCGATGTTTCTTCTCTTTCTCTCTCTCTCCCCCCATGGTCACAGCGACATTAACAAGATACACACACCAAACACATACAGACACCACCACCGATCATCTCTCCTTTTCTAACCAACCCTTTCTCTCTCTCTCTCTCTCTAGCATGTCGACTGCGTTCGATGATATGGTTTTGTTGTGGGATTGTCACGGTTTTGGGGTTTCGTTCTTGAAGGATTAGATTGCATTCTATGGGGTTTTGTTGTTGATGGATATGCAGTGAAACTAAAAGCCCTAATTTTGTTGAATAGGGGATAAATACAAAGGTGCTGATAAAAGGAGGTCTGTTTGTTTGTTTTGTTATATAAATCTATTGATGGATTTGATCTGATTTAATTTCTCTGTGTGTTTTTATACGATTGTTTGGTGCCTGTTTTTTGTTAGTATGAAATTTTGGGTCTGGGGCTGTTTAAGCTTATATAAGCCGAAAAGTTTCAAAATAAGCCAGAGCTTATGAAACATAAGCCCAAAACCAGATAAGTCAAAAAAATAAGGGGGTGTCTGTTTCGGCTTATATAGGCGGCTATAATGAACTTATATAAGCTGGAAACTTACAAAATAAGCTCCAAAAAGTGAGCTTATGAAACATAAATCCAAAACCAGATAAGTCATTACCCAACTATATAAGAAGAAACAAACACCCACTAAATGTTTGTAGTCTTAGTTTTGTTTCTCCTAAATGCACCTCATCACTTTTGAGCCCCGGTTACGCGTGTTTGTATCGGTCTAGATTTTCTTATTAGTGTGTGTCGTTAGTAGGAAGATTAGGCACTTTGGTGTATTCTATTACGTCATTTACTACACACAATAGGAAGATTGAAAAAAAAGGATGAGGTTTTACGTATTCAGGGTACTTGGGGAGGGCGAGTTTTATCCTAATTGGGCTATTCCCCTGACTGATCTTGAAGCGAGTTAAAAAGCGAATAAAAACTTAACCAAACTTTAAACACAAATTTTAGCGAAAATATAAGTTTGAGTGTTGATTGGAATATGACGAATGAATGGTATGAGGTGATCTAATATATATAGTTTATGGGTTGGTGACTTATAACGAAAAAAATGGTGATACATTTACGCTAAAAGATAACTACTAAAACCCGTCTAATTGTAACTTTGTTCAAATACTTATTGGGTGCCTCAAAAGTATGCCTGCTATCTTATATTGTTTATATATACACATAGTTTTCTCATTATCTTATATTTGCGCCCAGTTTCAAAGTTTCTATAAAAAAAAGGCTATATTTCCAACTTGGATTTACCGTGTATATTAGTAGTATCAACTTTTACCACTGTTTGAGTTCTTACTTGCCTTATATTTATGTCATCATGGATAGCTTATTAATAGTATTGTCTTTTCCCACAGATGCTAGAAGACGTCTCATGTCCAATGGTTTGGCAACCGCCTTTTCCTGTCTCGACGGTTTTCAATCCATTTCCGTCGAACGAGATTCTCCCCAGGTTAAGTGTTAGTGGAGGATATGTAATCTTCTGTTGAATTACTTCTATGTTGCGGGGCAGAGCTGGCTAAACATCTACTCGGAAGGTATACTTAATAACATCTCTTAAGGGCTTCTTTTACATTCATTTTTCTGTCACATGTTTTAGTTTTCATTTTTCGTCTTTGTTTGGGTAAATGACTACTCCTGTGTGTATTGTTTTTAGAAAAGCGATACAAGGAGGGTGGAAGACTTGAGTGCAGTAACATTCAACAAATCCTTGGAAGGAAGAGGCGAGACTATCTGTTGCATTTTCGGTATGGTTCTTATTGTGCCTATTCTCAGTTATTACAACTTTATTCACATCCAAACATTAATTTCTAGAAACTATTACTTTACACCTCATTATCAGATAGTATCACCTTATCACCCTCATACGAATAGGAGTTATAATCACACTCCATGACTTGGTTATGTTCCCGAACCCTCTGATGTATGAAGGATTCTAGCAAGTAGATGTTATTTCGATGGTGTGGTGTGGTGTGGCAGCGGCGGCGGAGGTGTGGCAGGGTGGGTGGCTGGCGGCGTAATGGAGGCGGGCATGTCTATGGACAACGATGTTGGTCGCAGCGCTTTAAATTGCTGCATTATTTCCGCGAATTGCTTATCAGCTTCTACCTTATTCCTGTCGATCGACTCCCGCATCTGACCACAAAGATTCCGGGTTTCTTCTTGACTTGCAAGGGTCTCTGATTTGAATTGCTCCAAATTGGCTTCTACATCAGAAATCTTAGTCATGGCTGATCAACACTCTCCACAGGCAGCAAGATAGTTGCTCTGATACCAATTTGATATGAATCAAATTGGAATTGATAAAGAGAATACTGGAATTAAGAAAAAATAGGCGGCCGGTATTCCAGACCCGGTAACCTCCCGTTCAACAATGATAAAGAAAATAACAAAAGTCTTCTGAATGCCAAAACCTAAAAGGGGTCGGTCTATATATAGATACCGAACCCTAACACACCGACAATAAAAAAGAAATACGTAATTAGCTATTAACTTCAGACTAATGACACTTAGCCCCCTTGAGTTGTATTTTTGCGCCGATAGACTTTCCCCCAACGATTAAGATCCGCATCACCCGATCACTTTCCTAACAATGTGCCAAGTTAAGCCTTTGATGAAATAGGATGATTATCTTTACAAAAAATGTGACAGATGAGTTTTTTAGTTTCCCTTCTATTGATCATCCATTGATTGTTATAATTTTGTTTCCGTTCCGAAAGAATAGTTTTTTTAGGTTCAGAGTTTTTTTAGTTAATGAGCTAAATTTTGTAGTCTTTGGAAACATATGTTTATCATATTTTTATTGTAAACGTTTGTAGCATTTGAAGGAGAGTCTTTGGTAACTTTAAAAAATATAGTAGTTGCTTTGATACATCAAAAATAGAATAATCGAACCGCTGGGATATATTTAACTTAATGGATTACTTTGAAAGCTTGCTTCATTTTAATCTACTAGACGAGTCAATATTTTATTAAAAGTCAATATTTTGTCGTCATAATACTTAATGATGATACACTACCTTTTATTAAAAGTCAATATTTTGTAGTCATAATACTTTCCAGTACCCATTGATTTTCAATGGTGCATATTTCGGAATCGTAGTTTTCTTTTATTCTTTTTTTTTGAGCAAAAGTAGTTTTCTTTTCTTCATGAGAGTTTTCTGCAAAAGCGCAGTTTAATGGGTGTTTGAGCTACTGCAAAACTGCAATTTTAAATGAGTGTTTGGTTTTATTAAAGTTGTGTTTTTTTAATGCTAAAAAACTGCAATTTAAACTGTTGTTTGGGTGGTTTTAAATGGTGTTTATGGCTGCTGAAAATGTCCAGTTTTAAAGGGGTGTTTGGTTCTATTAAAGCTGTGTTTTTTGGGCCATTTTAAGTGGTGTTTGGCGCTGCTGCAAAAGTGCAGTTTTAACCGGGTGTTTGGCAGTCGAATTAGGACTATTGTTGTTTTTTTAATTTAATGGTTTTCAGTTTAGGACTCCATGAAATTAGGACTCATGTGAAGTGGTCTTTAGTTAAATGATATAGTGTATCAGTATACATGCAACTTTTTAATGTGGAAGCGCATGGTCGTTGACTTATTGATATGATCACTTACCTTAGCAAGCTTTGTGAAATATTTCGTAAAATGGGTATCATATTTTGTGCTTAATGTGTAATGGGCTTGCAAGAAATATTTTGCAACTCTGAACCTCTGCTACTATATTTTGTTTGTTATAACCATGTTAGATTTAATTTGCAATCGAATGAGAAACTTAAGCAATAATTCGTGCTCCTTGAGAATCTTTAGGTGACAAGAAAGTTCACATGTTTAGGCTTGAACTTCTTATTATTCGCAAAGGGATGAAAAAGGCATCACAGAGGTGCAACATTAAATTTATCATTGCTACCTAAATGATTAAAGAATCTTTTGGTTAATTCAAAAGATCATTCACTTTTACATCTTAAGGATGCTTTTCTGATTAAAGATACGTTTTATGTGATGTTAATATTGATTCTGATATTGTCTAGCTACTAGAATCTGTCCCCCCCCCCCCCCCCCCCCCCATAACAAAATTGGTTATCAGAGCTGACCGCATCGTGTTTGAAGCAAGCTTCTGGTTGTTTTCGAGATTCACTTTCTTGATAATTTTGGATCTGTACTTCGTGGGTGTTTGGTGTTTGCTGTTCCGATCGGGTTTTGAAGGTAGGAGAAAATCAAGATCAGAATTGTTGTAGAAGGATCAGAATTTGTATCTGGGAGGTCTAGGAGAAACATTAGTAAATTTTTGAAACCGCTTGTTGGATAAAAAATGTCCTCTCAGCATCATCATCGGTTAGTGTTTTTGAGAAGTTCAATGGCAAAAGAACTTCAGTTTGTGGCGGGTTAAGGTTCGAGCCTTTATTGCAAGCAACAAGGTATTTTGGGCCACTGCTAGCACGGTCCCAAACGGCTGATATGTCCGATGCCAAATTCAACTCACTAGATGAAAAGGCGCATTCTACTTTTTTGTTTCTTTAATCGGATAGGTTTTTACGAGTTGCGGATGAGGAAACGGCTGCGGGTGTGTGGAAGAAACTAGAAAAGCTTTACATGACCAAGTCGTTGACGAATAAGTTGTTACTCAAGCAACGGTTGTTTTCATTGCGGATGAAAGAGGGCTCGGCATTAAAAGATCATCTTGATGCTTTGAATTCCATCCTAATGGATTTGAAGAATGTTGATGTCAAGATTGATGATGAAGATGCTGCTCTTATTCTGCTTGTTCTTACCTCCCTGTTTGAGAACTTTGTGACTTACTTTGTTGTTGGTAAAGGACTATTACATTGGTGATGTTCGATCGGTTTACTTTCCCGAGAGCTTCGTCATCAAGCATCAGGAATTTCGGAATCTCATCGTTGGCTTGTCAATTACGAGCCAGGATAGAGGCAGGCATCGAACACATAAGGCAAAGGGAAATGGAAGATATAAAAGATAGACGAAGTCGAGATCTCGAGGGTCAAATCCTCAAGTCACTTGTTATTATTGCATAAAGGAAGGCCCTGGAAGAAACCCAATGTCCTAAGCTCAAGGAGAAAGGCCCAGGTAGACCGCAGTTGCTAATGATGACTCGGGTTCGGAAGGCGAGTTGGTATGTCAGTTGTTGACTATAAAAGACACCACACTTGCTTCGGATCATGGATTTGCTTGTTCTTTTCATATGAGTCCCAACGGGTTGGCTTCGTGACATATGAAAGAGTTTGATGCGGGTCATGTCTTTTGGGCAATGATTCTCCATGCAAAAGTTGTTGGAAATCGGACAATTCAGTTTTGTAATGCATGTTGGAGTTGTTAGACGCTCACGATGTTGTCATGTTCAGATCTCAGAAAAATCGATCTCGCTAGGGTGTGTTCGAATCGAAAGGTTTCAAATACAATTTAGTGATGAATGGTGTTCTTCGTGGTTTCGAAAGGCGCTTTGGTGTTATGAAAGCAAACTAAAGGTCCTTCTTCTTCTTTACACCTTTTACAGGTGAAACAATCACAAGTTCTGCTTCTGTTTCGTGTACAGAGGAGTAATTCAGATTTGACAAAGTTGTGGCATATGCGTCTTGGACATATGAGTGAGAAGGGCATGGTCATTTTGAGTAAGCGAGGACTTCTTGACAACCACAAAGTTGCAAACTTGGGGAGTTTTTCGTGAGCCATTGTGTTTTGGGAAAACATAAGCGTGTTAGTTTCTCGAAAGCAATTCATCAAACAAAAGGTACTCTTCAATTATATCCTTCATGCTGATTGTGGGGGCCTTCTCGAGTACCTTCTCTCGGTGGTTGCTCGGTATTTTTCTCTCAATGTTGATGATTTCTCAGAATGACGTGGGTGTTTATGATGTGAAACACAAGGTGAGGCGTTTGAGAAATTCAAGCTTGGAAAGATTCTGATTGAAAAACCAAACTGAAGGAAAGTTTAAGCGTCTTTCGTACGATATGGTTGGATTTTGTTCGAGAGAATTTGAAGCTTTTGTCGAGATGAAGGAATTGTTAGGCATTACACTGTCGTTACACTCCTTCAAACAAAACGGGGTAGATGAACGAATAACAGGTCACTGTTAGAAGAACTCGGTGCTTACTGTAGAATTGACCGGATTAGATAGAGTTTTTGGGCTGAAGCACTTTATACACCTTGCTATCTAGTCAAACAGGTACTACCTGCCACCGCTATTGATTGCAAGAATCAATGAAGTTTGGACGGGAAACCTGGCAGATTATTCAAAGTTCGTGTTTTTGGAGTCCCGCGTATTATCATGTTAGTGCGGTATGTTAAAATCGAGAGCCAATAAAGCATTGGTTGGGAGCTGGTGACGGGGTTAAAGGCTATCGAATTTGGTCACCATTTGAAAGAAGAGTCATTCTTAGCCGAGATGTGACGTTTGTACGAGGTTCACTTGGTTTCGTTTAAGCCAGATGCGGTTGAATCGAGTTGAAGAGGGTGCTTCGAAAAGGTGGAGCATGTTGCTAAACAGGTGGAGTACGTGGAGCACGAAGTTCCAGAAGATACGGACCACGATGTTACTTCACTAGATCCTCCAAATTCAGCACATTTGGAACATGAGCAATATAGGTCTATAGCTCTTGATAGACCCCGTAGAGATGCAAAAGCTCCTAGTCGTCTCGGTTTTCAGAACTATGTCGCATACGCATTGCAAGTAGCGGAAGAGGTGGAGTCCCTTGAACCGGCCACTTATCAAGAAGCTATTACTTCTAAAGATTCTGATATGTGGAGTGCGGCTATGGGTGAAGAGATTGAATCTCTTCATAAGAACAATACATGGGGCATTGGTGAAAACTTCCTGAAGGAAGAAAAAGTGTTGATTGTAGGGGTTTTCAAGAAGAAAAAACCGGCTTATCGGGCTCGGACATCATTCGATTCAAGGCACGTTTGTGCGAATGGGTTGTAGCCTAAAGGAGGGAATCGATTTCAATGTGATTTTCTCCAGTGGTACGTCATACATCTATTGTGTGTTACTATCCTTGAATAATTATAATTAAAATAAAAAAAAACATAAGTAGCACATCATGACTTGGAATTGGAACAATTAGATGTAAAGACTGCATTCCTTCATGGTGACCTTGAAGAAGAGATTTATATGAGTCAACCCGAAGGCTTCGTTGTTCAGGGCAAAGAAGACTATGTTTGTAAGATCCGAAAATCTCTCTATGTTTGAAAACAGGCGCCGTGAGAGTGGTACAAGAGATTTGACAGCTTTATGGTGCAGCATGGTTTTAGTAGAAGTGCTTATGACTGTTGTGTCTATCATAAAAGGGCACCGTCGGGATCACTTATCTACCTACTCTTGTACGTTGATGATATGCTCGTAGCCTATGCAGTTATCTCGGTCAGATTTCGAATATCGTTCAAGGACCGAGATTTGAAATATCGGTTATCGCGGTGAGATCTCGGTGAGATCTCGGTTTCTTTAATTAAGTTTAGAATTTTATATATATATATATATATATATATATAATATTTATATATTATATATAAAACCTATAAAGATTTTAATACATTTAAAACAAATGCATAAAGTGTCAAACGAATTAAAATTAAAATTCTAAGATTAAAGAAGAGAGTTGGGTGGCTGGCTAGATAGAAAAGAGAAGAGTTGTTTTGTTATAATATGTGTATGCCAAGTGGGCATGGAAAAAAAGTCTACCATAATCGTGATTTTAAAGATCAAAATCTCGCGAGATCAAAATCTCGCCAATTCTCGGCTAAATTCGCCGAGAATATCGTTGCGTGATTTTGATCCGAGATTTTGTATCCGAGATTATTTTCGGCCGAGATCCGAGATCTCGACGAGATCTCGCCGAGATCTCGCCGAGATTAACTGCCCAGCTCGTAGCAACAAAAGATATGGAGGAGATTAAGAAGTTGAAGATTCTTCTCAACACGGAGTTTGATATGAAAGATTTGGGAGCAGCTCGAAGATTTGGGCATGGAAATACTTCGAGACAGAAAACATGTAAGCTTTTCTTATTCACAAAAAGTTACATTGAGATGATTTATTTCTCGCTTGGCATGAGTTCGGCAAAATCAGTAAATACTCCTTTCTGGTCAATTTTGTTTAATCAACTGCTTATGCACCTCAAAGTGAAGCAGTAGATAGAGTATTTGTCCCGTAACCCTATCTAGTGCTGTTGGGAGTTTGATGTATGTTATGGTTTGCACGAGGCCGGATATAGCTCACGCGATGAGTGTTGTGTCACGGTATATGGCTCATCCTGGAAAAGAGCATTGGAATGCGGTGAAACGCATTTTTCGTTATTTGAAAGGGACATCTGATGTTGGCCTTATTTACGGTGGTGAACGTGAATATTTGGTTGCCGGATACTCAGATTCGGACTATGCTGCTGATCTTGATGCTAGAAGATCCTTAACAGGATATGTGTTCACTATTGAAGTTCGGTTGTAGTTTGGAAAGCTACATTACATCCATCGGTCGCTTTATTACTAACGAAGCGAGTATATGGCTTTAACAGAGGCAGCTAGAAGGGATTTTGGTTGGAAAGGTAGGATCTGAAGATCTGGTTTCCTCAAGATCAAAGCGATCGTTTTTTGTGGATTGCTATGAGTGCTATCTGTTTCGTAAAGACCAAGTTTACCATGACCGGACTAAACACATTGATGTCCGTTATCACTTCATTCGTTCCGAAAGAAGAATCAAAGTGAAGAAGATTGGCACCAAAGACAATCCTGCGGATGTGTTT
Source organism: Tanacetum coccineum (assembly GCA_026074375.1). Classification (NCBI taxonomy): domain Eukaryota; kingdom Viridiplantae; phylum Streptophyta; class Magnoliopsida; order Asterales; family Asteraceae; genus Tanacetum; species Tanacetum coccineum. The sequence goes on along the minus strand of BQNB010004354.1, from coordinate 78,193 downwards.
ACTAAACCGGTTCCTTTGAGCAAGTTTCGTCACTGTTTAGATTTGCTCAATATTGATAATTGGAAATACGGAGCTACTTAGGAGCTAAATTCAAGGTGGAGATGTTAGATTTTTGATGTTAGCTCTAAGGGTAGTTAGTTATTTTGATCTAAAGGATATTTGGGTCCTTTTTTTGGAAGAAACTTAAGGAATATTCTATGATAGATAGTTTTAAGAAGAGTCTAGAATAACGAGATTAAGAAACATTTCTAGGGAAGCTTCCTGGAAACTTTCTCTCTATATATTTATATATTTGTATCCTTGTATTTGAGTTGATTGTTATAAAAGAGAAACTTCCATACAACAAAAGGCTCACCATTTTAAGTCTTGTCCTAAAACTCCCTGTTTTGATCATTGTATTTGATCTGATATTGTCTAGCTACTAGAATCTGATCCTAACATATTTTGTTTGTTATAACCATGTTAGATTTAATTTGCAATCGAATGAGAAACTTAAGCAATAATTCGTGCTCCTTGAGAATCTTTAGGTGACAAGAAAGTTCACATGTTTAGGCTTGAACTTCTTATTATTCGCAAAGGGATGAAAAAGGCATCACAGAGGTGCAACATCAAATTTATCATTGCTACCTAAATGATTAAAGAATCTTTTGGTTAATTCAAAAGATCATGCACTTTTACATCTTAAGGATGCTTTTCTGATTAAAGATACGTTTTATGTGATGTTAATATATATGTATAAGTAATTGCATAAAGACATCATGTTATCACCCTCAGGAAAAAGAATAAAATTGATTATGATTATTTTGCAGCTTGGATTAATTTATGTAGCATTAAGTAGAATTGTTTTAGGTTTATGATGTTGTTATTAGTTAGTGACGTGTTAGGTTTTTTTCCAATGTCAGTTGCAGTTTTCAGTTTCAGTTAAGTTCTCTTAAACATCATTGCTTAGGCATCTCTTTTGCTAAGCTGGTTAAGCTTTTGCTAGGTTGTTCATTAGTTATGGCATATTTCTTATGTAAACTTACACCACCAGATACCTACTTTTGTTACTATTTTTTGTAATTGGAGTTGGAACATGGTGAACTTTTAACACATCAATTAAGGGAAGTTTTTGGATTAACAAAAAGCGATATTAGTTTGAGTAATAACTCCCAAACTCCAGATTTGAAGAGGCAAATAAGCATCTATGGTTCTCTTAATTTTCATATTTGTTCTGTTCACAGATTTTAATGCATGAATCTGTAATCTCCCGTAACTTCATAGTCTTTAGCTTTATAGCAATATAGCATAGGAATTGATACTGTTACCGTTTCAATTATAGAAAGTTGATCATATTTTTTTAACAGCAAAATCGCAGTTTTATAGGGACTTTTGGGGAGTCGAGAACTGCGCCAGAAGAATGCTAGAGAACATGGGCAGGGAAGAGGTAAATAGGTGGAAACTTCGTAGAGTTTTCTTGAAAATGGATTCATGATGCTCTAAATTAAAACTATTGAAAGCTTTGCTAAAATTGAAAAGGGTCAAAGCTGAAAGTTACCTTATCTGTTATATGTATGTATATTGGTTTACATATAATTTACTAACATATTAATTAGTTCGGTAATATTGTTTTTGTAATAATATGCACTATTTTTTTTACCTTTTTTGTGGATCTGAACCCTCACACGAGTCTCTCTTTTTATATTGTGTAAGGAGAAGCACTTGGAAGCAGCATGAAGGGCTTGACAGAGCATTACAATCGGCTGGAAAAAGGACTAAGCCGGTGGAATTAGGTGGTGCCACAGCTGCAGGTAAATAATACCTTTTCGTTACGTAGTTTGACTTTATGTTTGCAGATTTCAATTCTAATTTTAGTCTTTATTTCTGTTTTTGGTGAACTATTAGATACACGGGTATCGTCTTCTTATATGGATCTGGGCAATCGCGCCTATTCATGTGAACATTGCAGAGCAATGTTTTAGTAACTGTTTGGGTTTTACGGTTTAATAGATGTTTCTGTTGCTGCAAAATTTCTGTTTTAAATGTGTCTTTGTCCCTTTAATGGGTAATTGGGGATGTTGCAAAAGTTTATCTTTGGGCACCGCTAATGAAATTATTGCTGAATCGAAATTGTTACAGCTATTTAAATGTTAATCTTTTAGTGTATCTTGATCCACTATCATTTGAAGTAAGGAATTGCGAGACAGTTAGGCTCAAAAGATTGACCAATACAATTTTTTTAAAACACCGTTAATGCACTTAATTATTGTCCAAGCTGCCCGTCAAAAGGTCATGTCCAAACAGCCCCTAAATCGGATTTTGTAAAGTTTTTTTCTTCACTCTTTTGCTGTCCAACAGCCCTTTATAACCTTTTGTCCTTACAACCTCTAACCTGATTTTCTGCATACAATAGTATCAAACGACCTCTATTCACAATGTATAAAAAATAAGTTGAGTGCAGAATTTTGTTCATAGGGTCTGTTCGACCATTACGTTGTGGTTCGACCATTAAAAGTATCATATAAATTAAGCAATAATATAATATTTAATAGGTAATTGTGACCCGTTTACCAATTCCAACCTATGTTCAGGTAAACATCTGATTCGTGACACATACATCGGATGGATTAGTGAAGGAATACTTGGCCTATTGTCCTCTAGATAGAAAAATGCAGGGTGTGTACTAAGATAGAAAAATACAACTATTATATATTGCATAACACATAGAAGTGATCGAAAAAATACTAATACTAAAGCATTGAATTGCCCCCTTTGTAGATTTTGCTTCGACAGTGACTTTTTTTTGTTTATTATTGCAGAATGGTGGCAACGACGAGCAATAACTACAGCCTGCACGTGAATATGCGGCAGCTGGACTAGCTCTCAAAACTAAGTGGTGAGTTTCATGTCTTTCATTTTGAGCTATGGTGTGTGATTATTTAGAGCCTCAACCTCTTCTTGAAACCTTATTTGAGAGTTCCACTAATTACAAATAGTCATTTTATCTGTGATAAAGTATGCTATACAGCACCGTAGTTTTATACACATTATGTGAAAACAATGATGATCCAGAATCATTGTTATAATGATGATCTAATTGTTAAATAAAACGATTTACAAGGCTCTATGCATTTTGAAGAATCTTTAAGTGACTTTTCGCCTGTCTGACCCGTTCAAGATGTTTCATAACATCAGATCACAATAAGTTGTGGTTAGAGAAAAAAAGGTTGTCCTTAAATTTCCAACTGAAATTTGTTATTGTGTATTCATTTCAATGAAATTTGATATTTTAGATATAGATATTAAAGTGACTTATTTTCTGATTTGAAATGGGTAGATATGGGCAAATGTTTTAGAATGCTGCTTAAATCATCTATTCAAAGTTGATACAAGCTGATAAGCCAACACACCCTTAGTATGTTCTTATATTATCATGAGATAAGCTATAGAAACTTGATATATATGTATGAGCAGCAAACCAATAAGCGTATTCTGACCCGTTCAAGATGTTTCATAACATCAGACCACAATAAGTTGTGGTTAGAGAAAAAAAGGTTGTCTTTAAATTGCCAACTGAAATTTGTTATTGTGTATTCATTTTAATGAAATTTGATATTTTAGATATAGATATTAAAGTGAATTATTTTCTGATTTGAAATGAAATTTGTCATTTAGCTACCCTTTTATGCAAATTTAGAAAATATAGTTGCCAAATCTGACTTGCAATATATCTTCATTTTTAATGAGATTATTATATAGTCTTAGAATTAATCCAACAACAATGTAGTTTATTAATGTAGTTTATTAACCAACTGCCTAGTGCAGTTGGCCACCAAGCATCTCTTAAATTGCTTGGGAGGGGGTTTGGTCTTGGGTTCGCGTCTCGCAAGAGACAATGAAAATCCAAGATTTTCCTCCTAGTGCGAAGCCGTGAGTCTAGGGGTTTCCCTAGTGGTTCGGGTCCCAGGGCCTGCCCGTTATGGATGGTATAACTCGGGGGTCGGATTTCAGTCGAGATTGATGTGCCGTTCTAAAAATAAAAAATAAAAAATAAAAAAATAAATGTAGTTTATTACCATAAGTTTTGATCTCTAAAAAGTAAGACCCACATGTATTGCATACAAGTGATTTATAGTGAAGCACCAATGCTATATTTTTGGGTTTTATGGGTGCTGAATTGGTTGGGTTTTGGGGGCTGAAGTGTGGCCTGAAATGGGTGTGTTTGGGTGGTGAAATGGAGGCTGGAATGTTTGGGTTTAGGGGCTGAAATAGGTGGGTATGGGACTGAAATGGGTGGCTTTAGTGGGTGGATTTAGGGGCTGAAGTGGGTGCAGTTGGTTGCTGAAATGGATAGGTTTTGGGGCTGAAACGGGTGGGTTTTGGGGATAAGATGGGTGGGTTCGGGTAACCTAGACCACCATCTCTTAAGTGAGTCGCATTTGTCTTTAAGCTTATTTTTTAAGTCATCATGCTTATTTAGTATGTTCTTTGTTCTTCTTCTTCGTTCAAAGAGTTGGTTTAGGTCGCTCTACAATTTACTATGTTTTGATACGGCGTCCTGATCTCTTTTACTTTCAAACAATACTATAAGAAACATAAACATTCATGAACTATGTCAATTTATTTCCCTTTTTATGTTGCAGAATCTGACCACATGCAATATAGAGCTGGGAAGTGAAAGAAGCAAAACAAAGCACAAGTCACGTTTTATTTCCAATGGCAGTTCGAAGTAAAAAAAATCACCCGGTGTGACCAAAATAAAACATATTTCACTAGCTAACGTTTATAACTCTCATGTTAATGTATTCGTAGTTTCAACAGCCACCAACCGTACTTGCATATGTTGTATCTTCTCATGTTAATGTATCAATATCTGTACTTGAATATGTTGTATGTTCCTACATTTCAATTTGTCTGTTGATGGTTAAATGCACGATCAATCGTACTTGAGCTACAGATCACCTAGAAAGAAACCAACATAGAAAGAAATCAACAGCAGTATTTTGAGTCACTCATGTTGCCCGCTAACCGCCCCGCAGCGGACATATTGTAACGTTTTCTAATAGTTAAAAATTAATTATAGTCTATCTCGCTCGATTCATTATTTTTACTATTTTCACAACGTTAATTTATTTATAGTCTAATTAGTTTATAAAATAATATTTATAAAGTTTACGACGCGTATATAATTTATTTATAGTCTAATTAGTTTATAAAATAATATTTATAAAGTTTACGACGCGTATATAAGTGTTACTACATTATTTTTATAAGAGTTTTTATAGCTCAAACGGGTTCGAAAACGCTCGAAAATCCCAATATAAATTCCTAACATCAACTATATTTACCAAAAACGTGTGCAGGAAATTTATTAACCTTTTCGAAAAATAGTCCGTTTTCATCGGTGTGTAACTCCTTCGTTATTGACTTTCATGACAAAAGAAATGTTCCTTATCTTCCCGAAAAATCATTCCAAACAAGTTTTCTTTTATACACTTTAGCCGATTCGGACCCGAAAGAGGTCAAAACCTCAATTTAAAAATCTGATCAGATGGTTTAATTATGCAAAAGCTGTCAAAATAAATATGTTTCGTCAAACTTTAAACAGGCATAACTTCTTCGTTTTAAAGTCGATTTTTACGTTCTTTATATCCACGTAATCGTGGAAAGGTGTACTATCATATTTTTAAGGTTTTAACTAGTCAAAATATTTTTAACACACCTATTATACTCGAACTGTTTCGGGACATAATCTATATATTGTCGGAATCTATCCGAAAATCACCACAACTTTCCAAGGGCCTAATCTAACGTATCTCCATTCACTACTACATCAAACCACAAATCCAATCTATCCTAATCCCATCCAACACTTTTACAATATTAACTAAAATTTAAAGAACATGAAATAAAATGTATACTGATTAAGCTAGTTTATAATTTACCAATTAAATTAATCAACACATAAGTTTTTGCAAGTAACTTGTAATATGTCAACATAAATATTTTCAAGTGTATGGCCATATGTATAGTTTAATTAACACTTTCTTACAAGTATAGAACCCTTTAAAAATACACTAGTTGGTGATATAACATAATTTATAAGATGTTCTTAGCAAAATAATTAAAATGAAAGTATGAAAAGAATATGAAACCTTAGTGATGATGAATGGCAAAAATGACTATTTTAACACTTAAATCAAAACTCAAACTTGTAACCCTTAAGAACTTCTTGAAAATCTCTTGGAAAATACCAAAATATTTTTTCTTCCTTGTTTTCTTTATGTGTCCGGTTACACTAGTGAGAAAGAGAAATGATATGTGTTTTTTGCTAAGTGAATAATGAGCGTGTCAAACTAGCTCTTAAATAATTAACATAAGGTAAGGCTTTTAGTATTTGTTTAATTAGCAGGGAACAAAGTAGGAAAAGACTAGCCATGAAGGCATGCATGTGATTGAGCAATAAAAAGAGAAGAAAAACATGTTGGTGGTTACTTTGTTTTTGCACACTAGATCATATGTTTCTTGCATGTTTAACCACAAAACAACCAAATGTTACATAATACTATGGGGGCCCGGTTATGGTGTGAGTTAGGAGAGGGTAATAATTTAATTTTGGGTATTATGTATAAGTGTGGGTATTTGGTTAAATATGAGAAGGTGGTATAGTTTACATGCATGCATAAAGGTTTTTAATGCAAAACGTAAACGTTTTACGTAAAACTCGCAAAATAAAATATGAAAAGTTATAAATTATATTCGTAATAATTATATAACACATATTTGACGTACACTTCTATTTGTTTAATGTCGGTTTACGTTAATTGTTGATTTTCAGTTTTCGCGATTTAACTTAACGGTTATAATTAAAAGTAAACACGTAATGGTTTAATGTAAATAATTTCGAGTTTATTGACGTAAAATGACCTGAAAATGTGAATTGCCACAAAGGCTTTTCGTAAGAAGTTTTTCCAAGGAAAGACCTAATTAAAATTCTATTTAAGATATAAGTGGAGGTGTCGACGGCATTACACTAAAATTTTTGAAGGATAGATTGTTCATTAAGCATAATGTGACTCATTTCTTGTAAGGTTCTATTCTTACGTTCAACTACCCCATTTTATTGCAGAGTACGCGAAGCCGATAAGTTGTGAGTGATACCATTAGCATCACAAAAAGGTCCAAATTGTACTTCGTTATCAAATTCTCGACCGTGATCCGTACGGATTGACATAATGGGACAACCTTTTTGAACTTGAATTTTCTTACTTAAATTTTCAAAATGGTCAAATGCTTCATTTTTGTGTTTCAAAAATCTAGTCCATGTATATCTTGAGTAATCATCAACAATGACCAAAGTGTAGTAGTTTCCTCCATAACTTTAGACGGCCGATGGACCAAACAAGTCCATATGTAAAAGTTCTAGACACTTAGTAGTTGAAACCATGTTTTTAGCCTTATGGCTTGCGTGTACTTGTTTTCCTATGTTGCAAGCGTCACAAAAATGATTTTCAAATTTTAGTTTTGGCAAATTTCAAACAAGCTCCTTGGATGATAGTGATGTGTCATTTAGTATAGGTAATTATATTATCAAGTTTTACTATTTATATTTAGCCGACTTTACCTATTAACTAACACTAACGAGCAGCGTACCCGATCAATTGTAAGTTCGTTGGTAAGTAGGGCGTCGATCACTAAGAGCGAGCGTTAATACTTAATCTACTAGTATTCTAATTATCTAAGTTAAACATAATTAATCCTAATTAAGCCTAAACTAACGCAAATAGAGGGTTTAGCCTGAGAGACTGACACGAGTTTTGGTTTAATCTAAACTAATAAAGCGATAAATGAGACAAATAACACACACAAGCAGATAAAAAAAGGATAAAGAAGAGGTCAAACACTTATGTAAGGAAAACGTATTAACAAAGTTTATTTAAATAAAATGTATGAATTGTCTATGTGTGCAATGATTGTACTACTTTCGTTGGTGGTATATCATTCCAAAGCTAGGTGGTACTTCTCCCTAAACTCTAGGTTTATATAACGGTTAATCCTGTCACAATCAACCAAATCCGCATAAAGTTTACACCGTCGATTATAATCTATCTAGGTGACAATATTAAAACCTAGCTCATCGAGGCTTTACCAACTTATGGCATAATGGTTATCTATATACTAGTAGTTTATAATCCACTTAACTACCCAAGGAAATAGAACGTTATTTATAGTCATAAGATACCTTAGTCTATCATTCACTTAACCAAAGGCAGAAACAAGATTTTATTTATAGTCCTAGTGATCTAGCTATATAGATAAACTATATGTAGTATCAATCCCAAACTCTAGCATATAGCCTAAATAAAGATTAAGTTACATCGCTTTATTTATAATCCTAGATCCAGTTGAATGATAGATGAAAACATAATCAATCACATAAACGGGTATGGAGTGACAAACATAATCAACATGCAACGAAAGAGTACACAGACGATCTAAAAAAATCAAAACATCAAATTATCATAAACTTGGCTAATACCTACAGGCATCAGTCCATAATTATTGTAACAATGTATAGTATCATATTCGAAACGATTAAAGTAGAGTTCATAAAGAAAACGACACACTAACCGAACGATTATTGCGGAATATAATGATTGGAAGAGTTTTCCTATGGAATGAATGCACTAGCAGGACCTTCTTGTCTTCTGAAATCATTTGAGAATCGTACTTGGTGGTTCTTGCTCTCTGAAAACCGAATGCTAGGTTTTCTATTTATAGATTCGTAAATTTGGTCGATACGGCATATTGATGAGGTCCAATACGGCGTATCGGGGGTATTTAGCTTGGGCTCTACGATTATTATATTCAAGAATAATCTTTAACCACATCCCAATACGAAGCATCGATGTATCTGGATACGGCGTATTGAGGTCTTCCCGTCATGAATGTCTTGTGAAGTTAGGGCGCGAATATGCCGTATTTGCATAGGTGAATACGGCGTATCAGGAGTAAAACATGCTTGTTCTGAAAGTTGATCAAAGTTTCATATACGGCGTATCTACTGATGTGGATACGATGTATTTTTTAAAGTCAGGCAATGGTCTTGAATTCGTCTAAGTCTTGGGATACGGCGTATCTGTCTAGATTGATACGGAGTATTGATGTCAGATTCATTAGACTTTCTTGAACTTCTTTGTTTATGCTCCAAAACACGTTCTTTTCTCTAACTTTCACCAATTGCTCGATAATAACTGAGATTCATAAAGATAAGCAATTAAGTATCAAATATTATATAAAATAATATAAAACGAGCAATATAGACGGGATAAATAATGCTAATAATTAGACGTTATTTGATGTCATCAAATATCCCCCCACTTAAATCTTATTTGTCCTCAAGTAGACTTTTAGATTTAACTTGTGAAAACGTATCCCAAATGAATGTCTAGGATTTTTCCTTTAAGATTTTTATTCAATCACTAGTGCACAACCAAACACCTCACGAAATAGGAAATGAAATCACTTAAATCACTCAGTTAATCTATGTGGTAACATTTATTAGTTCGCTCAATTGCTCAGTCGTAACGAGTAGTCTATCATAAGCTTGGCAATGATACACATCTCCACCACTAAAGCTAAGGAGTAACAAGTCTAAAAAGGTAAATTAGGTGAATATGACAAGGCTTAAAGGTAGACCGCTCTTTTTAATCTCTATCGATACCAATATTCCAGAAAAGGCGATAAAACCACAAATGCACGCCCAAATCCATGATCGCGACACTTGTGATTGCTCACTCCCTAACTCGAATAAACTAAAGAATAGGATTAAGTAATCTTCACCAATAGTATTACACCAACAAGGGCAACAAAACCACACATACACGTCCAAATTCATGAATGAGACACATGTGATTGTTCAAATCCCTCATTCGAATAAACCAAATGTTAGAATGAAGAATGATATAGGGTAGGGATTAGGCATGGGAAACATATATAATTGGTGTAAAATAAAATAACGAAATAGATAGATTAAGTCTAACCAATAAAGAATAATGTTGCTAGCTACTTTCGCGACCACAACCTTGAAAAAGACACAAATCACCGACTAACTCACGCTTTAACACGGAAAACACACGCTTTGTTTGGTAGACACGAATTAGACTCCAAGATGTCTTAATCATCATTCTCAATGATTCATAAAAACAAACCTAGTTGGCGTTCTCATAACAACCAACTCCCATTCATCCATAATATAGTATAACTATAGTGGCGATATCTACCACTTAATACAAAAAACACATAGTTGGTTAATTTTGCGACCGACTTCTAATAATATATAACAATACTCTACATCGTTGGTTTATAGCACGTACCAAAGAATAATCGATTATCTCATAAATAATAAAATCGGTTAAGTTTAGACGAACCGATTATCTCACAATCCTCTCCTTTTTTTCTCTCTTATATTTTTTTGTATTTTTGTATTTTTTCGATTTTATTAAACAACTAGAAAACGAATAAAGGTGTAAAATTTCACCACTTCACGATCATAATAAATATGGATAATAATTCCATAACGCTCATGACTCAGAAATAAAAATAATAGTGAAAGTAGCAAACAAAAAAAATAAAAGAAACTACTTTCACATTCCCGTTGCAATGTGCAATTCTCGACCTAACTAAAGATAATAAATACGCACACGAACACAGGAAGTACATACTTTTACACAAAAGCAACTAGCAACCAACCACATACTTTAATCTACAGGGTAGGCTAAGGTGCAAAGGTGTAACGAAACATATTTTAGTGGTGTAAGAAATGAAAGGAATGGCTCAGAAGGTTTTTCTAGGGGTATCTTACTCTAAAAATAAGAGTAATAATCGGGTTTTATACGGGGGTTAACTAACCAGTGTAGTTAGTTAATATCACATGATATTTGTAAACGACATAGGCCATTTGGTTTAATCCTAGAATTTACCAATCTAGACAAGTTACTCCAATTATACTCATTATGGTGGTCTCGAATAGTATGCCAAGCCAAGTTCTAAAGTTTACTACAATCACCGGCACACTTATATTTTTAGTAGAATGAGGGAAATAGAATAGGCTTAATCCTCACAATATGGAAATAAAAGTTATGTGTGCGGGTTATGCAACGAGTAATCTACAAAAACATGCTAATTTTTTTAAAATTTAAGCATAAATCAGGCATATTCTTGTGAAAATAAGGACAAGTAGCATTCTAATTCTCCCCCCCCACTTGAGATATACAACGCCCACGTTGTATAAATTTAGCATGAAATATAGGAAATATAATGAATTAGAACGAAAACTCCCCTGAGATTTGCTCGGTATGATCCTCCATGATAAGTTTATGAGCAACTATGTGTGTTGTGTTGCGAAAAGCGTCTGAATCCTAGCACGAACAACACACATAAGATTCTAGATTATCTGCATACCACCACTTTCTTCATTCATGTTTAGTACTTATCTGTCTTAATCATAAAGAAAATCACAACAATTGTATCTCCAAATTAACGTCAGTTAGAATAAAAAATCAAAAACGACAATTATACAGGATAATCGATACGCCGTATCCATGGTGATGGATACGCCATATTGAAATCTGTAAGAAAAGTAACCAATACGGGTCAGAGGTGAAATACGACATTCAAAATTATGAATACGCCGTATTGACAAGTTTGACAATAAAGTTTTAAAAGTACTGAAAAACAAAAAGATAATGTGTCCAGGGTATTCAATACGCCATATTCATTGGGTTGGATACGCCGTATCGACATACTGGGTAGACAGACTCGATACAAAAATTGAAATAACATTTCGGGTTGTCTCCCAGCAAGCACTTTTATTTATTGAAGAGTCTTTAAGTTAGACTCCCTTCAGCTCTACGTGTACTCGTCACGAACACCATTCATCTTTCTTGCGAAAAATCTCTTTGTAGACGTAAGACACATTTTCTTCAGTTCTTACCCATATATCATACTCATACTCCCTAATAGCAACATATTCTTTCGCTGGTCCGAATGAGTATTTTATGACCTTGAACTTTTCAGATTTGAACATTCATGGTTTCTTGTAAGGTATCCCAAGTAATTTGCCCCTCTTTTCTTTAAATCCTTCTTCATCTTCATGAACATAGTAAGGTGCATTTTTTAGAATCAAGTAATCTATCTAAGTCCCCGATATCATCATCATCATCTTCCATTGGCTCATGATCATCAAACCATTCTTGATTCGCTTGAATTGCATCATTATCATTATTTATTTTTGGACAATTCTTAAATATTTGACAAACATTGTTATAAGTGTCATAATTAGAATTGACATCGGTCTTTATGTAAGTTGTATGTTCATAATGCTCCCACTCATCATTAGGTAAATAATTGCTCCAAACATCTTCACTCGATTCTTCTTTCTTTCCCTACCAATATACTTCTAACTTCAACATTAATTCATAATCAAGTTCATGATAATTACCGAAACTTTTTTTTAACCAAGAGCAAAAATTCTTTCTTTTTCTATTCTCATCTCCCCATGATCCTTCCAAGATAGCTTTTTCTTTTAAAGCTTCTTCTTTTAAATCACCATCTTCTAATCCTTCATACCACTCATAATCTTGAAAATAAATCATGTTGCCTATTCAAATCATTATCGGTAAATCTCCTCTATTACAATATCCATCTTCTCTCCAGTTACAAGTGGGCCATTCAACATGTCCACTTTTGAAACCAAACGGCTTGCATTCATGACATATATCATCAGTAGGTTCTTCCAAATCCCATCTTCCAACCATGGTTTTTCATCAACCCATGGCACTTTATTATTCCATTCATAGTACCATGTATTTTTATAATCTTCATACATCTTAAATCCTGGTAGATCTCCAGTGAGCACATCAACATCAATCTGAAGAAGATGATTAAACTCCTTGAATTCTTTGCATAGAGGTGCCTCAAAGAGGAATATATCCGTTTCTATCCTGAATATTTCAGCAATTTCATTACCTTCACACAGATTCTCCTCTTGAAGATTAGAAAACTCATCATCAGTTAATACTTCTTCATCATCACCTCTTATCCAATAAAGCCATAGTGCATTCTTTGCGTACCGATCCATTGTCTTATGGTTATTAAATTTGGAAGCCAACCAATTTGCAAACTCAACATTAGTTGGATTGAATTCATCATCGGTGTTAACTCCATCTACCTCCAATCACCTTTTTATCTCCATATATTCCTCGAATTGCTTCTTATAGCTTCGAATTAACCATGTAGTAACCACACCTTTCTTAATTTCTTTATCAACTTTTTTATGATTTTCAAATTTAAGGTCTAACCATTACTCCAAAGTTATGTCAATGAGTCTTACTAATTTATTATTAATCAGAATTACAGCTTCAACAAATATTCTCTCATTTTCATCATAACACTGTAGTAGTTCATAAATATCAAGATTGCCATTTTCCAAATTATCATATGGTTGTTCAACACATAGGAAATAAGAATCCTCAAGAACTCCCACTTAATAATTAAACAAATCATCCTCCATGCTACTTAATTGGCTAAATTCATCAAAAATCATCCCGAGAGGTGTATCACAAGTGAACAAATCGACATCGATGTTGATCAAGTCAAATACTTCGGATTCTACCTTGTATTCTTCTTCAAAAGTATCCAGAGAATAAACAAGAACAACAGTGTGTGATTCAAATGCCAATAAGAATTCCAGTTCAGGTGAAAAATCACACACAATAGCATCATATTTTTCATTAAGAGTGGAGTACAATGATTCGTGAGTCCTCGCGGATTTTGATGAAAGGTTGTTATGAATTTGGATAGTCAGAAATTCATTCATGTCAAACACATAAGTCTCTTCCTCATCATCCTCATCCGCCAAATACAACAACCTTTCAAAAGATGAATTCATGCTTTGTTTTGCCATTTTCTTATCTTCTATGGTCAAGTATTCATCGATTGTGATTCCCTCCATTCTAGCTACTAAAAAGAATCAGAAAATCATCAATAGGATAAGTTCAGAAGAAAGAGAATACAGAAAACTAAACATGAATATTGAATATGAAAACCTAAATTGTTGCTGTATCAGATGATCAATACGCTATATTCAGTAGATTAAATACGTCGTATTGATGTTTGATGTCGAATACGCTGTATAAGTTTTGAAAAGTGGGCACGCCGTATTCAAAGGGATGAATACGTCGTATCGGGTATTCGAACAGAAGGTAAACATCAGGTATCAAGAATGCAGAAAAACAAATAAAAACACAAAAAAACACTAAACAACTAAAATACATAATAATAAACTAATAAAAACTAAACTAAAAACACAAAATCAAATCTAAAATACCAATAAACAAGTATTCAACAAATTTCACTCTCCGACAACGGCTTAAAAATTTGATGTGTCATTTAGTATATGTAATTATATTATCAAGTTTTACTATTTATATTTTGCCGACTTTACCGATTAACTAACACTAACGGGCAGTGTACCCGATCGATTGTAGGTTCGTTGGTAAGTAGGGTGTCGATCACTAAGAGTGAGTGTTAATACTTAATCTACTAGTATTCTAATTATCTAAGTTAAACATAATTAATCCTAATTAAACCTAAACTAACGCAAATAGGAGGGTTCAGCCTGAGAGACTGGCACAAGTTTTGGTTTAATCTAAACTAATAAAGCGATAAATGAGACAAATAACACACACAAGCAGATAAACAAACGATAAAGAAGAGGTCAAACATTTATGTAAGGAAAACGTATTAATCAAGTTTATTTAAATAAAATGTATGAATTGTCTATGTATGCAATGATTGTACTACTTTCGTTGGTGGTATATCATTCCAAAGATAGATGGTACTTCTACTTAAACTCTAGGTTTATATAACGATTAATCCTGTCACAATCAACAAACCCGCATAAAGTTCACACCGTCAATTATAATCTATCTAGGTGACAATATTAAAACCTAGCTCATTAAGGCTTTACCAACTTATGGCCTAATGTTTATCTATATACTAGTAGTATATAATCCACTTAACTACCCAAGGAAACAGAACGTTATTTATAGTCCTAAGATACCTTAGTCTATTATTTACTTAACCAAAGGCAGAAACATGATTTTATTTATAGTCCTAGTGATCTAGCTATATAGATAAGTCAGTATCTATCCCAGACTCTATCTTATAACCCAAATAACAATTAAGTTGCAGCGCTTTATTTATAATCACAAATCTAGTTGAATGATAGATGAAAACATAATCAAGCACATAAACGGGTATGAAGTGATAAACATAATCAACATGCAACGAAAGAGTAAACAATCGATATAAATAAATCAAAACATCAAATTATCATAAACTTGGCTCATAAACTTGGCTAATACCTACAGGTGTTAGCCCATAATCTTTGTAACAATATACAATATCATATTCGGAACGATTAAAGTAGAGTTCATAAAGAAAACTGTAGGAAACTAGAAGAGGGGGGGGGGGGGGTTGAATAGTTTACTGGTTTATTGGTCGTTTTAAAACTTTGCTTTGAAAATTGTTAGATTCAAGTTATATGTCAATCAATCAACAATATGAATCATAACTAAAATATCTAATATAATGAACTAAGTAAGCAATAATACTAAAGAGATAGAGAAAGAAACGGTCAAACCAAGACACCAAGATTTATAGTGGTTCGACAACGAAACACCTCTTAGTTCCTACTCCACTCCCCAAGTACTTCACTCGAGATTTCACTATGTCAACAAGCTCCCTTTAGGCGGAGAAAACCGTTTACACGTCGCTTACTTTCTTTTTCGACACTAAGCTAGATGTCGAGTCCTAATCTTAGCTAGAACCAATCTAAGACTTCACAAAGTCTTTATACACTCACAAGATATATACCCTTGGATTGACACACAATCCAAATCACACCAATACATAATTTACACTATTGGATCTACACTCAATCCAATTTACACAACAACACAAAGTAAATGTAATGAAGATATGTGATCTTGAGGAGGAAGAGAGAGATCACTTGATAACAAATCGTATGTAGAAGAATACGATTGTTCTTCTCTTGCACTTGATTAGAAGAAGAAGGGAGGAAGAAAGAATTAATCACTTGAAAACAAGATCAAAATATGTTAGTGATCAAGATATGTGTTTTAGAAAGAAAGGAAGAAGAGAGAATAACAGATCTGAAAAAATTCATGGCAAGAGGTTCAGTTTTTCAGATGGGGTGGCCCAGTATTTATAGGCACAAAAAAGAGTTGTTGTACTGATGGCAGTCCTGGCGGTCCCTTATATATAAGGGGGCCGCCAGGCCTATAACGGGGCCGTCGTAGATGTAACAGTCCCATTTTGATAATATAGCAGCGGAAGCTAATCTGGGTATTACTTCATGGATACAACAAGCATAATCATAGAAAACGACTCAAAAGAGACGTTGTTCAAAAGATACGTTATCATTCATTCAAAATCAGAGTTTTAAAAAGGCAGGTCCTAAAATCTAGACATATACAATGTGAATGATAACAAGTTTTAGCCATCTTTAAGTCCATGTCACTCCATGCCATAAGTTACTCAATTACCTGGGTTAAACATGCATAAAAAGGGTCAACACAAAGGTTGAGTGAAATTCATAGGTTTGAAATGTAATAGTTGAATACAAGTTATCATAATAGAAATATTAGTATTGCAGGGATAATTATCATGGAGAACATTATTATCCTGGAGAACAATATTATCATGGAGAACAGTATTATCACCCTAAACTCATGAATCACATAAAGAGATATTAAAGAGATATTG
>BQNB010004354.1:50000-58585 GCA_026074375.1 Tanacetum coccineum | reverse complement strand
ATTTCTTCGATATCGGCTCCGCCTTTGACTTTGACTTTGTCGGGGTTGACTTTGACTTTTTGACTTTTGGCTTTGATTTGACTTTTCTTTCACGCTCTTTCCGTTCTCGTGCTCGGTTTTGTCGTTTTGGCTACATTTTTGTCCTTTTCTTAGATATTCGTTACCTGCACAATACAAATGCAAAACATACAAATATAATGTATTTTTGGTACATTTTTGGTCATTTAAGTCCGGTTTTAATGGAAAATGGTATGTGTAATTAAGCACATACCAGTCGACATGTCTTATGATTCAAAGATTGGATCTTTGTAGACGAAAATGAGTGATATTTGTGAGAATATTATCAAACTCGGTAACAGTTGTCAAATTCGGACAACTCTGTTCTCGGATAACAAGTAGTCTGAAAATCGATACACTTCTCGAACAGTACACAAACTCGGACAACAAATACTAATAAACTCGGTATTCTAAAAACTTATTAAACTCGGAAATGTTCTTGCTTCAAACTCGATAAAACCAAAAACTCGATTAAACCACAAACTCGATATGTCCAAATTTTGAAAAATTCAACAATTATGGATTATTAATAACCACTAATTCGATTAAACCGAAATTAATGATGACTAGATAATCCAAAAGTCTTCTAAATTCAAATTCGATAAAACCGAATTTGATTTCCGAATTCTTAGAATTTGAAAAAAATTGTTTTTCAACAACCCAATTCACGATAAAACCGTGAAATGGATGTATGTTATGACTTTGAAAGCTTATTTCCGAGATTAAAAGTAGCAAAACCTTATTCACAATTTTTGATAGAACCGAAAATGTGTGAACCTTATAAAACTCGATAAAACCGAGTTTGAGAATAAGCACCTAATATACGATTTTCGATAGAACCGAAAAGTCGTATATATCTATTACACAACTAATACTACTGAATCTCCCAAAAATTCAAGAAAAATGAACTGAGAGTAGAAATAATGACTTCTAAAAATGCTAGACTACTTCCGAAAACTTTAAGACTACTTCCGAGAACTGCTGAAAATGCGAAACTACACTCGATAACGTCCAATTACTCGAATTTGCTGCCAAAACTTATCTCGAAAGCTCACAAATCGAACACTCTAATTCTCTATAGGCGATTGATACCACTTGATAGGTCTCATTTATCTTGAATCAAACATATCGATCATGGAAGCATAGAGAGAATAGTAGAGGATAGCAAGTATTCAAATTTCAAATGATATTAAAATGGAGGGAAAATGGAAGAGTTAGTTACAAGGCATCACCCTCTAATGAAGATTAGAGGGGTATTTATAGGTGAGGGAAGGAGGCTTCCCTTCCTTTATTTTCCTAACTTATCACTTCTAGTCCCTAGACTTTGGTAATTATGCTATTTCATTCTTTTAGCATAATACACCTTATTACAAACTACTTTGACATTAACAAAAGAAAGACTAATGACTAAATAACACAAAATCACATAATCGACACTTTTAATGATCCTAACAATCTCCCCCTAAGGGTCGATTATTCAGGGCGTTCTCTTCGTGGTCCAAGTGGTCTTCCATTTACGAACATCTCCCATCTTCTCATATGTCTACGATGCTTCAATCTTTCTTCAATCTCTTCTTCAAACAACTTCAAGTACTCTGCTTCATCTTTAGTGAGATCTTTTTGTACATACCCATACTTGATATCATTATTATAACTCTTCATACCTTCTAACACTCTATTTAACGTTGCATCACAAAACTTATGGATCTCTGAATGTCTCATCACCTGTTTTTCTTTCTTGCTATTCTTGTAAATAATTCCATACCCAGGCTCATAGATGATAGAGAACATTTCATGATCTTCAATTCCTGGGAAAGTCATTGTTGGTGCCGTGAGATTAACCTTCTGTTGATAGCTTTCAATTCCAAGTTGGAAGTCATGCACTCTTTCCCATATTACTGTACTTCTAAAGAATACTGATAAAGACCATAGCAATCCTCTATCTGCATAATCTGGTACCTTGCCATTCATAATCAACAAGTATATGTCCTCAATATCATTCTTATTAAGATTCTTGTAGTCTGGCTCAGTTATTGACACTAGGTACTTATTAGCTCTTATTGCGACAATCTCTATGATAAACTTGTGTTCATGACCCAATTCCCAGTATGTCTTGACAACTTGAATAATCTTTGAGTTTGAATAAACCTCTTCCTTTGGTTTTCCAGGCTCTTTCTGTTTCTTTATGTAGAAAATCTTCGCATGAGGATTCTTCGAATGTTCAACATCATAGCGAGCATAAGGATTAAACTTTCAAACACACTTATTCACCCATCTGGAAGTTCGTTCTTTGATATCATCATCATTAAAATAACCACAGGAAACTTGTGAAGTGACAAGACTATCTTCTCAGGTCTAGAATTTCCTTTCTTCAAATACAAAAGGTCTTGATTAATCAGAGATAACGCTGGAGCTTTAGGATCTTGTTGACAGCTATGAACTATTAGTGTGGTCTTTCGTGGATATGGAGAGACAAGAATTTCTTTTCTACTCTCCCAGACAATGTCACTCTTCAAGAAATTCTTCATCTGATCAATGTGATACTGATGCTCATCTCCTAAAGTACATCTCTGTCTCAACATCTCATTAGCTATCTTTCTCAGCTTAGCTTTATCAATGGTCAGTGATACTTCTTCCATAATGTCTTGTGATACTTGCTTCGTTGGTATTTCATCATCATCTGAAGCATAAGAGTCAGTCTAAAAATCAAAATCATCATCTTGCTCTTGATTACCTGAAGTTGATGGAGCTTGTTCCTCTTAAAAAACTTATCCAGACGATGACTCTCCAGACACATAAGCTTCATACTCTGATGTCTTCTGCCGCTTTGAACTATTCTCCCCCTCGGGATGAGCATCATCATGAGGATCGTCCTGATTTCTTGGGCGAACAGCATGAGTTCTACATGCAGTTTGTGGTACCGTATTTCTTTCAAACTTCATCTGGAGAGCCAACCATATTGCTATGTCTTGTTGTTGCAATTGAGGATCAGCTTTCATAGCAAGGTACAGTTGATATTGTTGATCTGTAACAGAGGATGTTTGTGATTAAGCCGGATGAACATGAAGAATATGTTCAGACATATAACTTCGTACGGATGCATCAACTTGAGAAGGAATGACATTGGCAAATGTATAATCAATTTGTGTCGAAATTTGAGCATAAATATTTCTACGTTCCTGCAGAATAGCTTTAGCAATCAATCTTTCCGTCTCTTCTTTAGCCTTTTTCCTCTCTAGAATCAACCCTTCCGTAACATACACTGGAACTTGATTCCGAACTTGTTCAGGAACTTGCTTCATAACTTGCTCCTTAATGGGTTTATCTACCATAGTGGGTAATGTCTCAACCATTACATCATGAAGATTATCAGCAAGTGTATCGAATGACTTCCTTGGCATGAACCTCGCCCGTAGATGTGCAAACAAGTAACCATAACGTCCCTGTAACTCCTGAAAGAAGCTCTTGTAGCGTTTGAAGCGAGTAGGTTTTGTCGTTGAACAATGGATAGAAGTCGGTTCGTTTTAGATAAACTTTGTGTGAAGGTGAACTTGATGTGATGTAGTATGTAGTATCCGTCAATTCCTTGGAGTTTCTCAGTATCGAAGATACAAGATTAGGTATGAATCTAGGACGATCAAATGGTGGTGGGGATTATCGTGAATTCCTAGTCTCCTCTACAATTTCCCTTTCTCCCTTCTCTTTAATACATACACCTCAGAAGTTATTCTTATTTTCATCATTTACATTCACTGGTATAACAACGTTAGTAATATCCACCACTGGAGTCTCCTTAGTAATCTCCACCTCCTTATCTTTAGTAATCTCCACCTCCTTATCTTTAGTAATCTCCACCTCCGGACTTTCCTTATTACTCCTGGGCTCTATCCTAGTGCCGAGAATATTTGATTCATCATTCCTAGGGATTGAACTATCATCAACAACATTCTCTTGTCCATCCACCATCTTTTCAATTTCTTCAGATGTGGCTTTAAAGAACCCAGTGCCAACATTTTCTCTTGCCTTTTTTTTTTCCTGCTCCTCACGACTTTTATGCTCAGCAAGACTAACTTGTAATGTATCTTGTAAAATCATCTCATCTGCTTTGTCAACATTTGGCACTGGAGCTGGTGGTGTAAGACGTGTGGATCTCCTTTCAGGGATACGAAGACGAATCACAGTTGATCGTCTTGGAGCACTTGACTCTGTTGCTTCCTTATTAGGGTTAGGTGACCTAGGGGCGCTAGGTGTCCTATGCGTTCCTTGGGTAGACTCAGTCGGCTGTGACTGAGTCAGAGGAACATCTATCCCAAACACCTCCGCATACATCCGATAATGCTCCGTGTGCTTCATTTCTTCAGTGATCATCCAAGCTGGTATCTGCATTCCAACTTTGTCTTTGTGTCTTCCTGAATTAAATCCTGAATTAAAAATATTCTTCATGATATCATCATCTTGCAAGTTGTGATACTTATCTCGAGCATGTCTTGAGATATCAGGAAAGATAGTCATGTAATGACTGACAATGATCTTTGTAAATCTTGGATATGGAATCGAAGATGTTGGATGATGAAGCGAATAGTAAAGTCCTTCCCATAGTAACTCTGCATAATCCACATGAATGCTATTGAAAAAACAATACATCATTTGCATTATTTGCAACGATGGTTGATCCCATCCTGTGACACGTGTTGTCAAGCATTTAGAGAATATCTTGCATAACGTTTGACATGGCTGTAGAAGACCAGTTGTCTTGAAACTTGATGATGTCTTTAGCTCCATTGTAAATCCCAATACTTGTTTGTAGAATGGAACCATGTTAAAAAATGATGGTGGTGGCACGAATGAATTATGATTGTTGTCAGTTGTTTGTGGAAGATGAAAGATTGTTCTAAAGTCATCTAGTGTAAGAGTAAGTTATTTCTTGTCTAGCATAAACTTGAGTCTATACTTTGATCCGTCTTCCTTCAAAGTAAGCCAGAACTGTGCCATATAAATCCATGGTACAGGCGAAGAAGCTGCAATACTGAATCGTAATGGATGATTCTTGATGATATTCGTCAGAATTTTGCTTTCCGGTGGGCATTACACATGCTCAAGATCAACTTTCTTGTTAGCATCCATAAGATCATATCTTTTGTTTGGAGGGCACAGTTCATCTGGATGAACATCAGCTTCATGTTGTTGTTGTGCCCAGATTGATTACTGAATAAATACAATTGAGATGTTAGATATACAAACAATTCAACTTGACATTTTGTCTTTTTCCACTCTATCTGGTTTTTATAATGTTTATATGTTCTGGCAATTCTTTTTGAACATATTTTTGATCAGTTTCTTTCCCATGTGCTCGTTCTTGCTTTTTCTAGCACATGCCATACGCTTTATTCTTTTGATTTACCATTTTTGTGTGTTCTGGCAATTCTTTTTTGAACACACTTTTGATTTGCTTTTTCGCGTATGGATTTAGCTCTCTCTTTCTGTTTTTAGAATATCCTCACCAGAAATTCTTTGTGACATGATACTCTTTCAAGAATGATGAAGATTTCTCTTTTGATTTTAATCAAGACTCTTTTATGAAAAATTAAAGAGAAATCATTTAACTTCTTAAAATTGTTTTGTGAAAGAGTATCATTTTGACACAATAACAGATTTTGAGAACTTTTTCCAGAAATCTTTTGACAAAAACTTTCTTTATAATGATAACATAGAATCAGGTAATCTCAAACCCACAACTGAATGGACACTAAGTCACTCTCTCCTCATTCTGTTCATTGCAGAAAACGGCCGAAGCCGGACATGACTTAGTCCACTTAAACACATTGAGATGTGGATTTAACAGATTCAAGTTATAAAACTTTTGCTTTTCACTTTTTGTCTTGGATCTAAAACATATGAAGGACAAACATATCTAAGTCAATAATTGATGGACACGAAAGTCACTACACTCCTCAATTCTGTTCATTGTAGAAACGGCCTTAATCGGACATGACTCCACCCCGTAGTCCACTTTAAACAATTCGAATAGTATACATATGACCATAGCTCGAATTCATAAAAACTTGATTTCTTTTTCAAAATTAGTTCACCATACTTGAGAACTAATCTTATTATTCTACAGACATTTAAACATTAAACATCATAAGCATGAATCATCAACATTATTTCTTTCTCAAAACACCTTCACGTTTCCACAAACGTACTTTTACTGAATTTTGACTTTTTAATATCACTGAATTTGACTTTTTGACCTTTACGAGTTTGACTTTTACTATTATGAGTTTCACAATCTATGATTCTTTTTGACATATGAAAAACCAAACTCAATCCATTTTATTTATATTATCATTTTCGGATTACCACCTGAAGTTCAATTTGATTAAACTCGATAAACATCAAACTAGGTACAAGTATACACATCCAAATTCTATGTAAATGAAGGGTTAATCATTTCTATTGGTTCCTTACATATTTCCACATATATATGCATATGATCGTCCTTGATTGTATCATTTTCATAAACCTCGATAAAACACAAAACGCGGTATTTTTGAAAATTGTTACGAGATTTAAATTGGATAAAGCAAACACTTTCAATTAACAGTTTGATTAGTCTCTCCAATTACGTTTGGAAAGGAAAAGTAGTAGAAATGTTGTAATGAAATCCAAAAGTCTTTGCGTTGATTTTCTTCTCAAACTTCTTCCCTTTGATCAAAGGATTCGGTAATTAGAAAAAAATAAAATGAAAATTTTCCTCCTTTTATACACCGGAAAAGAATTTTGAATATTGACACTTTTAGCCCCTGTGATTATCATTTTCAATTTTGAAATTTGTTTTTCAATTTTCACAAACTCCCCCTTGAATAATGAATCTTTTCAAAAACCCCTCCTTAAAATGAAATTATGTAAAGTACTTAGTCCGAAAATGAAAATGCTTAAATAAAAACTCCCCCTTGAAACTATAACGTTTTTCAAATTCGGTCTTTGTGAGAGATCATTGTTTTTATTTTATTTCCAAAATGATGTATGTGAATGGAAAATTTTAAGAACTCCCCCTTAGATCATGTGATCTTATTAAATTATGTGTTTTTTTATGAAAAATATGTCAATTTTTTTTTATATTTTGAAAATTTTCAATTTTTTTTTGTTTTTCAAAATTTATTTACATATTTTTTATGTATGATCTTTTCAAGAAGATAACTTTGTCAGGCTTTCCAACTGAGTTGGGTATTACATACTCATACCAATGCGATGAACTAGATACTCAATGCGTCTTTTTATAAGCGCCTTAGTAATTAGTTCAGCAAGTTGTATTCTGTTAATGACAAACAGAAATTTCCACATTACCCTTCTCAACATGTTCTTTAATAAAATGATACCGGATGTCAATGTGCTTAGTCTTAGAATGTTAGACCGGATTGCATGAAATAGCAATGGCACTCTTGGAGTCACAGTATATCAGAATCCAATTGTACTTATATCCATAGTCAAGCAATTGAATACGCATCCAAATTACTTGTGCACAGCATGCAGACAAGGAAACATATTCAACCTCAGAAGTAGACATCGCAGTACAATCTTGTTTCTTTGAACTCCAACTCATGATCTTTCCACCTAGAAATTGCAATCCTCCTGATGTGCTTTTACAATCATCTTTACATCCTGCATGGTCCGCATCTGAATAGGCAATTAGTTTAAATTCGGAATCCTTCGGATACCATAGGACCATGTTATAGGACTGTCTCGGGTACCGAAAGATCTGTTTTACCTTGGTATGTGCTTAATTACACACACCTTTTTCTATTAAAAATGAGCTTAAATGACCAAAAAACAGACAAAAACTGCCAAATATGTGTTTGTTTTGCATTTGTATTGTGCAGGAAACGGATATCAGAAAAGGACGAAAAGCAAAGCCAAAAAACGACAAAACTGAGCACGGAATGGAAATGTGTGAAAAGACGAAGCCAAATCAAAGCCAAAAAGTCAACCAAGTCAAAAAGTCAACAGAAAAGTCAAATAGTCAAAGTCAAAGTCAACCCCGACAGAGTCAAAGTCAACTCCGAGAGACTGAAGCAGAAAATACAACTTGAGGGACCACAAATGCCAAATCCCTAAGTTGTTGCAAGGATAAAAAGACTACAAGGACTGACTTTGCAATTCAATTATATAACATGAGGGGTTAAACTTGCCAAACCCTCAAACTCATTTAACCACAAGGACGAATTTTGCAATAAGAGTGTAAAGGTTGGAGGACCAAAGTTGGCAACCACCTAAACTTCTACCCTGTTACCCTTATAACACCATTTCCCGCCCAACAGAACCCAAGAACCAATCACGGGTTCCCTTCTCCCCTTTTACCCTGCAACCACGAAAAATTCAGAGGATAAACAATCACCCTCACCTCCACTAACCTCTCCTCAGTCCCCATGCCACTTTACATGCTGGCAATCCTCACCTTCTTCAATAATCAACAGATTTCGATGGCTAGGATGACTTGGATGAAAATCAAAGGCTGGGATTTGCTCTCT
>BQNB010004354.1:0-45000 GCA_026074375.1 Tanacetum coccineum | reverse complement strand
TCTCTCGGAGTTGACTTTGACTCTGTCGGGGTTGACTTTGACTATTTGACTTTTCTGTTGACTTTTTGACTTGGTTGACTTTTTGGCTTTGATTTGGCTTCGTCTTTTCACACTTTTCCATTCCGTGCTCAGTTTTGTCGTTTTTGGCTTTGTTTTTCGTCCTTTTCTGAATATCCGTTTCCTGCACAATACAAATGCAAAACAAACACATATTTGGCAGTTTTTGTCTGTTTTTTGGTCATTTAGGCTCGTTTTTAATGGAAAAAGGCTGTCTTTGTGTGTAATTTAAGCACATACCAAGGGTAATTACAGATCTTTCGGTACCGAGACACGTCTATAACATGGTCCTATGGTATCAGAAGGATTCCCGAATTTAAAAACTAATTGCCTATTGCAGATGCGGACCAGCAGGATGTAAAGATGATTGTAAAAGTACATTAGGAGGATTGCAATTTCTAGGTGGAAAGCTCGTGAGTTGGAGTTTAAAGAAACAAGATTGTACTGCGATGTCTACTGCTGAGGTTGAATATGTTTCCTTGTCTGCATGCTGTGCACAAGTTATTTGGTCTGCGTATTCAATTGGCTTGACTAGGATATAAGATACAATTGATTATGATATACTGTGTCTCCAAGAGTGCCATTGCTATGTCATGCAATCCGGTTAAATTCTAAGATCTATGCCACATTGACATCCGGGTATCATTTATTAAAGTAACATGTTGGAAGGGTACTGTGGAAATTTACCTTTGTTCAGAACAGAATATCCAACTCTGCAGTTCTATTTTACTAAGGCGCTTATAAAAAACGTTTGAGTATCTAGTTCATCGCATTGGTATGAGATGTATGACTCCAACTCAGTTGGAAAGACTAAAAAAAGTTATCTTCTTGAAAAGATCATACATAAAAAACATGTAAATAAATTTTCAAAAAAAAAACATAATTTAACAAGATCACATGATCTAAGGGGGAGTTCTTAAAATTTTCCATTCACATACATCATTTTGGAAATAAAATAAAAACAATGATCTAAAAGACTGAATTTCAAAAACGTTAGTATAGGTTTCTAAGGGGGAGGTTTGGGAGTTTTTATTTAAGCATTTTCATTTTCGGACTAAGTACTTTACATGATTTCTTTCTTAAGAGGGGATTTTTTTGAAAATGATTCATTATTACAAGGGGGAGTTGATGAAATTTGAAAAAACAAATTTCAAAATTGAAAATGTTAATAACAGGGGTCTAAAAAGGTCAAATATTCAAAAATCTTTTCGGTGGCTTATAAATGGAGGAAAAATTTTCATTTTATTTTTTTCTAATTACCGAAATCCTTGATCGAGTTTGAGAAGAAAAATCAACGGCAAACCAATTCTTTTTTGAGTTCATTACAACGATTTCTACTACTTTTCATTCTCAAACGTAAGTGGGAGGAGACTAATCAAACTGTTATTGTTGCTGTTTGCTTTATCTAATTTTAAACTCGGAACAATTTTCAAAAATTACCGGAGTGTGTGTTTTTATCGTGTTTATGTAAATGATTAGTAATCACGGGCGATCATATGCATAGGATTATTTTGTGGAAATATGTGATGAACATATTAGAAATGATTAACCAATCATTTACATTAGAAATTTGGATGTGTATGACGTTTACCGAGTTTGATGTTTATCGAGTTTAATCAATTGACTTCAGGTGGTAATCCGAAAATTTAATTTTCATACCAATGGATTGAGTTTGGTTTTTCATATGTCAAAAAGAATCATTGTTTGTGAAACTCAGTAATAGTCAAAAAGTCAAACTCGGAAAGGTCAAAAAGTCAAACTCAGTAATACTAAAAAGTCAAAATTCAGTGAAAGTACGTTTGTGGAAACGTGAGGTTTTTTTGAAGAAAAAATAATGTTGATGATTCATGCTTATGATGTTTAATGCTTAAATGTCTGTGGAATAATAAGATCAGTTTCTCAAGTATGGTGAATAATTTTGAAAAAGAAATCAAGTTTTTATGAATTCTGAGCTATGGGTCATATGTATCTATTCGTAATTGTTTAAGTGGACTAAGTCATGTCCGATTTAGGCCATTTTCTACAATGAACAGAATGAGGAGTGAGTGACTTAGTGTCCATTCAATTATTGAATTAGATATGTTTGTCTTCATTGTTTAGGATTCATGACAAAAAGTGAAAGCAAAAGTTTTTATAACTTGAATCTGTTAATCCAAATCTCAATTGTTTAAGTGGACTAAGTCATGTCCGGCTTCGGCCGTTTTCTGCAATGAACAGAATGAGGAGTGAGTGACTTAGTTTCCATTCAGTTGTAGGTTTAAGATTACCTGATTCTATGTTATCATTATAAAGAAAGTTTTTGTCAAAAGATTTCTGGAAAAAGTTCTCAAAATCTGTTATTGTGTCAAAATGATACTCTTTCACAAAACAATTTTAATAAGTTGAATGATTTCTCTTTAATTTTTCATAAAAGAGTCTTGATTAAGATCAAAAGAGAAATCTTCATCATTCTTGAAAGAGTATCATGTCACAAAGAATTTCTGGTGAGGATATTATAAAAACAGAAAGAGAGAGCCTAAATCCATACGCGAAAAAAGCCAAATCATAAGTGTGTTTCAAAAAAGAATTGCCAGACCACACAAATAATGATAAATCAAAAGAAATAAAAGTGTTATGGCTGTGTGCTGAAAAAGCAATAACGAGCACATGGGAAATAAACTGATCAAAAATATGTTCAAAAAGAATTTCCAGAACATATATAAATAAAAGTTAGAGTGGAAAAGACAAAAAATGTCAATGTGAATTGTATAGTTATCTACATCTCAATTGTATGTATTCAGTATCATCATGGCACAACAACAATACATGAAGCGGAGGTGCATCCCAGATGAATCTGTTTGCCCTCCAAACAAAAGATTATGATCTTATGGATGCTAACAAGGGAAAGTTGACTCGAGCACTGTGTTAATGCCCCCGGAATGCAAAATTTGAATAGAATATCTCAAGAATTCATCCATTTGATTCAGTATTGCAGCTTCTGAGCCTGTACCATGGTTTTCTGGCTCACGGTTCTGGCTTTACTTTGAAGGAAGACGGATCAAAGTATAGATCAAGTTTATGCTTAGACAAGAAAATAACTTACTATTACCACTTAGTTGACTTTGATAATATCTTTCATCTTACAAAAAAATGACAAACAATATTATTCATTCGGCCACACACATCATTTTATAACATGGTCCATTTCTACAACAAGTATTGGGATTTACAATGGAGCTAAAGACATCATCAAGTTTCAAGACAACTGGTCTTCTACAGCCATGTCAAACGTTATGCAAGATATTCTCTAAATGCTTGACAACACGTGTCACAGGATGGGATCAACCATCGTTGCAGATAATGCAAATGTGTTGTTTTTTAATACACTTCATGTGGAGTTATGCGAAGTTACTGATGGGAAGGACTTTACTATTCGCTTCATCATCCAACATCTTCGATTCCATATCCAAGATTTACAAAGATCATTATCAGTCACTACATGACTATCTTTCCTGACATCTCAAGACATGCTCGAGATAAGTATCACAAACTGGCAAGATGATGATATCATGATGAATATTTTTAATTCAGGATTTATTTTAATTCAGGAAGACACAAACGAAAAAGTTGGAATGCAGTTAGATACACAGCTTGGATGATCACTGAAGAAATGATGCACAACGGAGCATTTATCGGATGTATGCGGACGGTGTTTGGGATAGATGTCCTCTGACTCAGTCTCAGTGATGGGTTACCCAAGGAACGCATAGGACAACTAGCGCCCCTAGGTCACCTAACCCTAATAAGGAAGCAGCAGAGTCAAGTGCTCCAAGACGATCAACTGTGATTCGTCTTCGTATCCCTGAAAGGAGATCCACACGTCTTACACCATCAGCTCCAGTGCTAAATGTTGACAAAGCAGATGAGATGATTTTACAAGATACATTACA
This sequence comes from Tanacetum coccineum, assembly GCA_026074375.1. NCBI lineage: Eukaryota > Viridiplantae > Streptophyta > Magnoliopsida > Asterales > Asteraceae > Tanacetum > Tanacetum coccineum. The sequence goes on along the minus strand of BQNB010004354.1, from coordinate 41,014 downwards.
AGTTAGTCTTGCTGAGCATAAAAGTCGTGAGGAGCAGGAAGCAAGAGAAAATGTGGCACTAGTTGATAAGCACTTGGTATCTGAAGAAATTGAAAAAATGGTGGAAGGACAAGTGAATGTTGTTGATGATAGTTCAATCCCTAGGAATGATGAATCAAATATTCCCGGCACTAGGATAGAGCCCATGAGTAATAAAGAAAGTCCGGAGGTGGTGATTACTAAAGATAAGGAGGTGGAGATTACTAAGGAGACTCCAGTGGTGGATATTACTAACGTTGTTATACCAGTGAATGTAAATGATGAAAATGAAGAAATAACTGATGAGGTGTATGAATTAAAGAGAAGGGAGAAAGGGAAGATTGTAGAGGAGACTAGGAATTCACCAATCCTCACACCAATTAGATCTCCTAGGATTCATACTAATCTTGTATCTTTGGATACCGAGAAACTCTAGAATTAACGGATACTCATACTACATCATCAAGTTCACCTCACATAAAGTTATCTAAAACGAATCGACTTCTATCATTGTTCAAGACAAAACCTACTCGCTTCAAACGCTACAAGAACTTCTTTCATGAGTTACAGGGACGTTATGGTTACTTGTTTGCACATCTACGGGCGAGGTTTATGCCAGGGAAGTCATTCGATACATTTTCTGATAATCTTCATGATGTAATGGTTGAGACATTACCCACTATGGTAGATAAACACATTAAGGAGCAGGTTATGAAGCAAGTTCCTGAACAAGTTCGGAATCAAGTTCCAGTGTATGTTGCGGAAGGGTTGATTCTAAAGAGGCAAAAGGCTAAAGAAGAGATGGAAAGATTGATTGCTAAAGCTATTCTGCAGGAACATGGAAATATTCAGGCTCAAATTTCGACACAAATTGAGAATGCAATTGCCAATGTCATTCCTTCTCAAGTTGATGCATCTGTACGAAGTTATATGTCTGGACATATTCTTCATGTTCATCCGGCTCGACCACAAACATCCTCTGTTCCAGATCAACAATATCAACTGTACCTTGCTATGAAATCTGATCCTCAATTGCAACAACAAGACATAGCAATATGGTTGGCTCTCCGGATGAAGTTTGAAAGAAATACGGTACCACAAACTGCATGTAGAACTCTTGTCGTTCGCCCAAGAGATCAGGACGATCCTCATGATGATGCTCATCCTGAGGGGGAGAATAGTGCAAAGCGGCAGAAGACATCGGAGTATGAAGCTTATGTGTCTGGAGAGTCATCGTTTGGACAAGTTTTTCAAGAGGAACAAGCTCCATCAACTTCAGGTAATCAAGAGCAAGATGATGATTTTGATTTTTAGACTGACTCTTATGCTTCAGATGATGATGAAATACCAACGAAGCAAGTATCACAAGACATTATGGAAGAAGTATCGCTGACCATTGATGAAGCTAAGCTGAGAAAGATGGCTGATGAGATGTTGAGACAGAGATGTACTTCAGGAGATGAGCATCAGTATCACATTGATCAGATGAAGAATTTCTTGAAGAGTGACATTGTCTGGGAGAGTAGAAAAGAAATTCTTGTCTCTCCACATCCACGAAAGACCACACCATTAGTTCATAGCTGTCAAAAAGATCCTGAAGCTCCAGCATTATCTCTGATTAATCAAGACCTTTTGTATTTGAAGAAAGGAAATTCTGGACCCGAGAAGATAGTCTTGTCACTTCACAAGTTTCCTGCGGTTATTTTTAATGATGATGATATTGAAGAACGAACTTCCAGATGGGTGAATAAGTGTGTAAAGAAATTCAATCCTTATGCTCGATATGGTGTTGAACATTGGAAGAATCCTCATGCGAAGATCTTCTACATAAGGAAACAGAAAGAGCCTGGAAAACCAAAGGAAGAGATTTATTCAAACTCAAAAATCGTTCAAGTCATCAAGACATATTGGGAATTGGGTCATGAACACAAGTTTATCACAGAGATTGTTGCAAGAAGAGCTAATGATTGCATTGTATCAATTACCGAGCCTGATTACAAGAATCTTAACAAGAACGATATTGAGGACATATACTTGTTGATTATGAATGGCAAGGTACCGGATTATGCAGATACAGGATTGCTATGGTCTTTATCAGTATTCATTAGAAGTACAGTGATATGGGAAAGAGTGCATGACTTCCAACTTGGAATTGAAAGCTATCAACAGAAGGTTAATCTCACTGCACCAACAATGACTTTCCCAGGAATTGAAGATCATGAAATGTTCTCTATCATCTATGAGCCTGTGCATGGAATTATTTACAAGAATAGCAAGAAAGAGAAACGGGTGATGAGACATTCAGAGATCCATAAGTTTTGTGATGCAACGTTAAATAGAGTGTTAGAAGGTCTGAAGAGTTATAATAATGATGTCAAGTATGGATACGTACAAAAAGATCTCACCAAAGATGAAACAGAATACTTGAAGTTGTTTGAAGAAGAGATTGAAGAAAGATTGAAGCATCGAAGGCAGATGAGAAGATGGGAGATGTACGTGAATGGAAGACCACTTGGATCAAGAAGAGAACGCCCTGAATAATCGACCCTTAGGGGGAGATTGTTAGGATCATTAAAAGTGTCGATTATGTGATTTTGTATTATTTAAGTAATTAGTGTTTCTTTTGATAATGTCAAAGTAGTTTGTAATAAGGTATATTATGCTAAAAGAATGAAATAGCATAATTACCAAAGTCTAGGGACTAGATATGACAAGTTAGGAAAATAAGGAAGGGAAGCCTCCTTCCATTAACTATAAATACCCCTCTAATCTTCATTAGAGGGTGATGCACTTGTAACAAACTCTTTCCATTTTCCCTCCCTTTTATTTCATTTGAATTTCAAATACTTGCCTCTCTCTACTATTCTCTCTATGCATACATGTTCGATATGATTGATTCAAGAATAATGTGACCTATCACACTCCACCTTGGACTTGTCATATCTAGCTGTATCACTCCCATTAATAGTGATCTTTCTACCAGTTTTCTAGAAAAACCTTCTTGTCCTGATGCTCAGCAATGCTAATTGCCACTTCAAATCCATCTCTTCTATGTCATCTTCATGGATTTGTTCAAGGTCTTCATATACAAGTTGATACCCGTTTGGTTGACTGCCAAAAATGCATAAACAATGTCATCACATAAGTTAGCAATACTAACTTGAGTACTAGCAGTGCTAACTTGAGTGCTAGCAGGGGTAACTTGAGTGTTAGCAGTACTAACTCTATAAGTAGTATTAACTTCATTAGTACTGCTAGGAGATGACACAAAAGCCATGTTCTAAGAATTTGAGCTTGAGCTTGTAGTTACTTTAACCTCTTGTTCAACAATCTTGAAATTGTTATAGAGATTATCAAAGCTCATTATGTCTAGATCATGTTTATTACTCCAGACCACAACATGAGTATTCCATTCAGAAGTCAAACTTCTTAAAAATTTTAAATTGAGATCTTCTTGTGAAATATTTTCACCCAAGATAGCCTGTGACATTGTTACCAGTCTCCACGTTTGTAGTCCTTGTCCTCAAGGCTCAAGTTGCAACACTTGGCGAAGGTACGGGTTTAGTGAAAAGATACGGATACCTCTTTTAAAATTGGTCTTCACCTTCCCATGTGAACTCAGGACCTCTCCTCGAGTTCCATCGAACCTTGAAAATTGGGATACGGCTTTGCTTTAACCGTTTGACCTCTCGATCTATGATCTCTACGGGTTCCTCCACAAAACGGAGCTTGTCATCCACATGGAGTCCTTACAACGGTATGGCTAATGGTTCGTCGGAATAACATTTCTTCAAGTTGGATACATGAAATGTATTGTGAACTCTGCTCAACTCTTGAGGGAGCTCAAGCTTGTAAGCAATGGATCCAACCTTTTCCAGCACCTTGAAAGGTCCAACATATCTAGGGTTTAACTTCCCCCGTTTTTCCAAAATGTACGACCCTTTTCCAAGGTGAAACTTTAAGCATAACTCTATCCCTAACTTGAAATTCCATCGGCTTACGCTTTAAATCAGCGTAATTCTTTTGTTGATCATGAGCGGCTTGAATTCTTTGTTTGATCTGGATGACCTTCTCGGTTGTCTCTTGAACTATATCTGGACCGGGGAGTTAAACTTGTCCAACCTCGGCCCAACAAACAGGTGAACGACACTTTCGACCGTAAAGTGCCTCAAATGGTGCAGCCTTGATGCTAGCGTGATAAATGTTGTTGTAAGAAAACTCAACTAGTGGCAAATGTCTAACCCAACCATTTCCAAAGTTGATCACACAAGCACGTAGCATATCCTCAGGAGTTTGGATAGTTCTCTCGCTTTGTCTATCAGTTTGTGGATGGTACGCAGTACTCATATCCAAACTAGTATCCAAGGCCTTCTGAAGTAATCTCCAGAAATGTGAGGCGAATTTAGGGTCACGATCACAGATGATTGAGACGGGTATTCCATGCCTCGTGACTACCTCCTTTATGTACATCCTCGCTAATTTCTCCGTGGAATCAGTTTCTCTTATTGGCGTAAAGATTGCAGACTTAGTAAGTCGGTCAACAATCACCCAAATGGTGTTATTAGGGGTGTTCAAAAAAACCGTGAAACCGACGAACCGAGCCGAACCGCTCAATCAGAAACCGAAAAAACCCGAAACCGAAGAAACCGAAACCGAAAAAAACCGAAACCGAAAAAACCCGTTTGTAATGGTTCGGTTTCGGTTTTTACTTTTAGATATCCGCGGTTAACCGAACCGAACCGTGCATATTATACATGATTATTTTCTAACTAATATTCAAATAATTGTACAAGTATTAACCGAATATTGCAATACTTTTATTGTAATTTTTTTGTTTTTAATGAACGTTTTCGCTCGTTAAAGTACAACATTTATTAAATTTATGTGTGAAATTTGATTTTAATGTGATTGTAATCTATAACGGCGAGTAATTTTTTTGTTGTTATTACGGTTTTATATGAATATTTTGTATGCAACTTTATTGTAACGAAATTCTTAAGTTTTTATGATTTTCAATTCTAGTCATTTAATTTTTCGAGATATATCATTTTTGTCTAGACTATGTAATTTTTTTTTTTATAAGGTTAAACTTATTAAACGTCTAAAACGTTAACCGTGACCCCCGAACCGCGAGTAAAGTAACCGTCACTTCGGGTAACTCCGCTGTCCGGTTACACGCCTAAGTTTAACGGGGTTCGGCTGACGGATTAGTTGTAAAATTAATTACCCGCCCCGCGACGGATAGTTTAAATCTTCCAGCTAACCGAACCGAACCGCCCCGTGAACACCCCTAGGTGTTATGGCCTTGTGATAACTTAGGAAGCTTTGTGACAAAATCCATAGTGATATTGTCCCATTTCCATTAAGGTATCTCGGGTTGTACCAACAATCCTGATGGTCTTTAGTGTTCAGCTTTGACTCTAGCACACGTTAAACATTTGCTAACATAGGTGGCGATGTCAGCCTTCATATTGGGCCACCAATATAGCTTTTTCATGTCCTAGTACATCTTGTCATAACCCGGATGGATGGAGTATTTTAATTTGTGGGACTCATGCATGATCACGGTCCTTAAGTCACCATAACATGGCAACCAACTCCTGCCGTTTAATCATAGGGTTTCATCGGCCCGGGGTTCTAACTTTTCCTTCGGTATATCCTTCCTGATCATACCTCCTACATCTTCGTTCTTGAGATTCTCTGGTTTCTGTGCTTTGGTCTGAGCATTCAAGATTTGTTTGGGAAGATCCAAACCAATAGGCATCACTAAGGCTCAGACTCTTAATGGTTTAATCCGCTCTTTCCTGCTCAAAGCATCAGCAACAACATTTGCTTTCCCTGGGTGATAACGAATCTCATAATTGTAATCACTGAGCAACTCTAACCAACGACGTTGCCTCATATTCAACTCCTTTTGGTCAAGTATGTGTTGTAGACTCTTATGATCTGTGAACATAGTACACTTGGTTCCATTCAAGTAGTGCCTCTAAATCTTTAGAGCAAACACCACTGCACCAAGTTCCAAATCACGAGTAGTATAATTTTTCTCATGAATCTACAACTGTCGTGATGCGTAAGCAATCACTTTCTCGTTTTGCATCAATACCGCACCCAATCCTTTATGCGACGCATTGCAATAAACAATGAAGTTCTCAGCCCCTTGAGGGAGAGCTAAGATAGGTGCGCTACACAACTTATTCTTCAATGTCTGAAAAGCGGCTTCTTGCTCGTCACCCCATTCAAAGGCGACTTTCTTTTGCATAAGCTTGGTCATTGGCTTAGCAACTTTTGAGAGTCCTTCGATGAATCTCCGAAAATAACCGACAAGACCTAAAAATTGACGTATCTCCGTTAAAGTCTTAGGAGATGCCCAATCTTTTATGGATTCGATCTTGGCGGGATCCATTTGAATGCCTTGACTATCAATCACGTGGCCGAGAAATTGTACCTTGGGAATCCAAAATTCACATTTAGAGAACTTGGCATACGATTCTTCTTTCTTAAGCAATTCCAGAATTGCCTTCAGATGTTCTTCATGTTCTTTCTTTTTCCTTGAATAAGTTAGTATATCGTCAATAAAGATAATTATAAACTTATCCAAATACGGTTTGCACACCTGATTCATGAGATCCATAAATACCGCCGGTGCGTTCGGCAAACCGAATGGCATAAGTTGCAACTCGTAATGACCATACCGAGTCTTGAATGTCGTCTTTGGAATATCTTCTTCGCCTACTCGAAGCTGATGATAACCCGGTCGCAAGTCTATCTTAGAATAAACACTGGATCCTTGTAGTTGATCAAATAAATCGTCGATCCTTAGGAGTGGATAACGATTCTTCACAGTCAGCTAGTTTAATTCCCGATAGTCGATGCACATTCGAAATGACCCGTCCTTCTTTTTTACATACAAGATCGGAGCTCCCCAAGGTAAGGAACTGGGTATTATAAAGCCCTTGTCGGATAGTTCTTGCAGTTGCCCTGACAACTCTTTCATTTCGGAATGAGCTAATCGATAAGGTGCTCGTGCTACAGGTGCAACACCAAGTATCAAATTGATTTGGAATTCTGCTTGTCGAGTCGGTGGAAGACCCGACAATTCTTTAGGAATTACTTCAGGAAAATCTCGAATGATTGGTACGTCCTCAAGTCGCTTCTCCCTCGACTTGTATTCAGTCTCCTTTGTAGTAACATGTGCCAGAAAGACATGGCATCCTTCTAGCAAGTACTATTAGGTTTCGATACACGAGATGATGTTTAATTGGGATCCGTGTCCGTTGTCGCTTTCGTCACCACAAAAAATTAATGTTTCATTTCCCTAGGGAATACGAACGATCTTCTCGGCACAAACTATCACGGCGTGATACATTGAAAACAATCCATATCAATTATGATGTCAAAACTACCAAATTCTACGGGTATCAGTTCGATGTTGAATGGATGATTTAGTAAACTCTCTAATGGCGAGAAAATTTTATAGCGAATTGTCCTAGGGCGACTAGTGATGTGTCTCGGCTTTTCGGCTTAGGATTTGGTATAAGATGACAAAATGATTCACAAGGTGGATTTAAGGTTGTTGATAGGATAACAATAAAATGGTTTGCGAGAAATCGTATGATGGTTTACAAGGCAATAGCTAAATGACTCATGGGGTGTCAATAAAATAATTTATGTGATGAAAAATGGTTTTATAAGGTAAGAACAAGATAATTCATGAAGTGATAGTAACGCAGTTTTTTTAAGATGATTGTAAAATAGTATATAAGATGTTAAGAAGGTAATTTATAAGATATTCGTGAAATGATTGAGAACAGTTAATAAAATGTTAGTTTATTGAACGATAGTAGGGTAATTTGTCAACGATAGAAAGATGGTTTGCAAAATGATAGTTTATCAATCGATAGTGAGATACTTTGTTAATGACATCGACTTTGTTTATGAGGCGATACTAAAATTGTTTATGAGGTGGTATCATAATAATTTTAGAAGGAATCATGTGACAGTTCATAATGTAATAGTAAGGAGTTTATGTTGTGATAACAAATTGTTTACGAATCTATAACAAAATAGTTTTGAAAATTGACCATAGAAACAGTTTATGAGGGAAAACGAAATAGTTTATTATGTGACAGTGATATGTTTCATAAATTCATAATGTTTTAGTAAGTGGTTTGCAGGAATAATTAGAGAATTTGAGTAGATTGGCGGAAATTTCACAATACATAGATTTGATAGATAATTTGAAATCATTCAGTACAACGAAAATTTAAGAGGAAGTACAATGAGATTCTTAAAGGACATAGAGTCTATGATAGTTCAAACTTAAGTTTTACTAGGTAATAGGTCTCTCATCAGAGGTTGATTTTAAACATCGTGGCGCTAGAGTCTCCACGAGCTTTTCCTTTCCAGTACATGTCCACACGGTTCTGAAACTTCACTATTGGACAATTACTCTTGTAGTGTCCTCTTGTAGTGTCCCAGACTTCCACACTCATAACAGGTGAGAGTTCGTTGATTCCTAGCAGTAGCAGGTGTTCTACAATTTTGGGTTATGTGGTCAACCTTCTTGCAATTTCCGCACTTTACAATGCACGATCCATTATGGTAAAATTTGCACTGGTTGCACAGAGGTAGAGATCCAGCATATGCCTTCTTGCTGATTGGTCTAGTAGTGTATGCTCTAGGCACCTTATGCCCTTTGTTTTGTTGGCTCGAGCTTCTATTGTGGTTACCTTCTCACTTCCTCTTGTTGCTAGCATTCTTTGCTACTTAGTCTTCTTCTCGTTTGGTCTGGCTTATTGACTTGCGGGCCATGTTGGTTTTTGTCTCATAAATAGCAATAGCCTCGATAGTATTAGCCACTCGTTAGGCTACAACCTGCTCAAATTCCTCAACACTCATCCCTTGATTAACAATTGTCATTGTTCTTCAAAGTTGAAAGAGTGATAAGATGAGATTAGTTTAGTTATCTAAGTCGTGCTCCGAAAATAGAGTGTTGTGAGATGATGTATGGTAAATATGAATATGCTCTTATGGCATAAATAAATGATGGTAAAATATTATATTTGATAGCTTATGTTTAGGTAGCGTTTAGGACCTACGAGCTTATCGTACTACCTCGCCTAAAGAAATATTCTAGTATTTATATAATAACCCTTATATAAATAATTGTAGAGTATGTATAAAAGAATGTAAACTCGTCTTTGTATATAAATGTAAGATCCTCATAGTAATGTACGTACCATAATATGAACACGTATCTAGTATGACCAACTAATGCAACAACTATTGTATGTATGTTCCATGAAAAACCCCTTTGTATGAATGCAATGTTTAAAAATGGTTATAGTCCAGCAAAAACATTTGACCTGGTTCTCTATAACCTTGGCTTTAGATACCAATCTGTAACACCCCCAAATTGGGTCGCAGCGGAATAATGTGTCCGGGAGCGTTACTTCATAGATCAATAGCACAAGATATGAGAACGGCCTCTAAAAGAGTCATTTAAAAATACGATACATTGGATTTATTGAAATTGTTTGATACAAAGCACAACGGCTTAAATTGTTCAACATTTGATGACAAGTATTTTAGATCAAAACAAATATCCCTAGATGTAATAACTCCAAATCTTTTATGCGTGACTCCTCAAAAGAGTATCCCCAATGTATCCTTAGCACCTCGTGCCTCATTGACCTTAGAAAACATGCTTTAAAACATCAACATAAAGTTTGTAAATTCATAGGTTTATGTAAATATAATGTAGGACCACAAGATTTCCCCGTGATTATGCAACCTGTACACCCATTACAAAATGTATTTACGTTTCCCTAAGTTCATGACACTGAAGCTCGACATGTATGAATGCAATATAAATATTGCCACATTGCCTGTGATAATGTTAAACCCTAAACATCTCAAATCTGACATGGTATACATCTGTTGGTTCACTCCGTGACACCAGTGAGAGCTACTCACCCGGATGGGGATGTCAATCCCAAATTGATCTATTTATAACATTCGCGCTCACAACAAGTAATTGACAATTCATGATAATGGTCTCAGATGGGTTATCGCTACTTAGGCAAACACGTAATCATGTTAAAATGTACATGGTATGTGTTTAATTACACATACCTTTTACCTTTAAAAACGAGCTAAAATAACCAAAAACGGACTTAAAATGCCAAAAATATGCTTGTTTTGCTAATTGTGTTGTGCAGGAACGGATATCTAAGAAAAGGACGAAAAACGAAGCCAAAACGACAAAACTGGACACGGAATGGAAAAGCGTGGAAACGACACAGTCAAGTCCAAGCCCAAGTGTAGAAAAGTCAACCCAAGTCAACCCCGACAAACCCGAAGCCAAAAAGTCAAGAAAAACAAGTTTAGGGACTAAACTTGTTAAATCCCTAACTTGTTTTAAAGAAGAAAAGGAGGAAACAAAAGTTAAGGGCCAAAATCTGCCAAATGGCAAAGAATCACCCCAAGGCCATAAAGCTGCCAAGGTCAAAGAGTTTTAAACTAACAAGGTTCTTTATGGTGCAACTCCAAGTATAACACTCATGGGTGTTCTTGCCAAGTCTCGAAATTTCTATAACCTCCAGCCCCCACCTAAAGGACCTTCATGATGCAAAATTACCTATAACTCTTGAGGGCACCAAAAGTGGCATTACCCAAAACCCTTTCCATGTCACCCAAACCTTTTTATAACAGTTTTCCCGACCTTTTCAAACCCCAACAACTCACGGGTCTCTTCTCCCTTTATCCTGCAAACCCAACCAAACCCCATCATGGACAATACATCCCACTCCTCTTCCACTATCTGTCCCACCTAAAAAATAGGGGCTTTGCTATGTTGGCAATCCAAAAACCCACCAAATTCATCAATGGTTCTTATAACTTTTCTTGGGCACAAAGGCGAATGGAGGGCTCAGATTGTCTCTACACACCCACAACAAACACACAAGTCTTTTGTGTGTCTACAAGAAAGCACACTAGCAAGAAGACAAGAAGAGCAAGCAAAACCCTAGTCGTTTTTACTATTTAAGCAATGTAAGCCCATTGTGGCAAGGAAGTAGTTTTTAAGTAGTTTAGTTTTTAAAAAGTTTAGTGTGTAACATTTTTTCAGTTTAAGTTCTTTATTGTACTTGTACTTTACCTTTTTAATGCAAATTCAGTTAAGTTTTTTATTTGTGTTCTAAATTGTCTCTTCAAAAATCTTTAAGCTCTCAAGTATAAGCCATTTTATAACTTGTCTTTAAACCTTAAGAAAAATTTAAAAGAAAAGGTTAAGGTTATTGTGTGATCAAGATATGGATATGAATAAGCTATTTTGGAAGGCTTATTGGTATTGCTTAGTTTAAGCTTATTTCTAAGCTTGGGTCAGGATTTTAGTGCATTATCTAGGTTTAAAACTAACCCTGTTTTGCGCAAGGGTTAGAGGTACATTCCTTTTAACATTTTGCTTAAAATTACTGTAGGCAATTGCTCCTATATTTAGCGTCTTCTTAGCTATTAATGTCTTGTGTGCTTATCTATGTTTATTAATGCTTAAGTATGCCTTCTAGTCAAGTTCATTTCATTTTTATGCAATTTTATTAAAATCTGTCAAAATTAGCTTAAAACTGTTCTAGCTTATTCTCTTTTTAAGTGCTTATTTGCTTTGCTTTTTCCCTTTTTATTGTTTAATAGTGCTTAAGTAGTATTAGTCTTTTTAAAATTTCAGTCAAATTTAGTTTTTATAGGTTTTTAAATCACTTTCAAAAATTAAAGGGGTGTTTGGGTTAACAATGAAAACGGGTCAAAAACAAGTGTGGTATGGGTTGGGGTCATAAGGTTGATTTTAGCTTAAGTATTAAGCTTATTTGAGGCTGTTTTTAAAAAAGTTTTTAAGTTTGAAAAATGTTTTTCAAGGATTTCTAAGTAACCTTTTGAAGCTGTTGGATTTTAAGAAAACCCAAAGTGCTTATTTGGTTAAGCACTTGGGATCTTAAGTTTTAGTGTCAAGAAAAGAGTGTTTTTGTGTGTTTAAAACAAGCTGTCAAATCCTTTGGTCATTTGACTTTGTTGAGTCAAAGCTGTCAAAAAAGTTAAGTGCTAACTTTAAAAGCAAAAAGTCCCATTTTCATTCTCAAATTCAGCAGGTTTAAATGGTTTTTGGAAGCCAAGATTTTGTGCACAAGTTCTTTTCTTGATGTTCTTTAGCTGTTTTAACTTATCTTTTAATTTTGAGCTTATTTGACAGCTTAAAATAAGCTGTCAATTAAGCCCTTGTTGTGGCATTAGTTTTGCCCTGGTGCTAAGGGGCCAACTTTAAGCCCTCTTTTCTAGTTTTTTGGTAAGACCAAGCCCTAGCTTTTGGCTTATTTTGAGAGCCCATAAGCTCCTTAATAAGCCCTCTTAATTTCAGTCCTTAAAAAGCACTCTTGATTGCTTATTTTTAAGCCAAGTTGTTGTCCCTAAGCTTAATTTCCACCAACAGTACTAACTCCTTAGTTAGTACTGCTGTGGGTTTAAGCCAAACTCTTTGGCTTTTTGAGCTTATCCCACTTGCTCAAATTGTGTTCCTAATAGCTTTTTTAGGTTAGTGTGTTAAGATGTTTTGCTTATTTTTCATTTCCTTTGCTTATTTAAGTGTTAACAGTTAGTTAAGCCCTTTTTAGCCTATTGTCATAGCTTTTTTTTGTGTAAATAAGTCCATTAAGTTAGCACTTTTTCACCTTTAAAGCTCATTTAGCTTTCTGCCATTTAAGCATCTTTCAGTTATATAGTTGTCACAATTTAGCTCCTTAGTGCTTATTTAGATTAGATAGGTAATATTTTTTGCTTATTAGTCCAAATTTTAGCTCAAGTGTCCAAAGTGTCCAAAAGACTTAGCTATTTTAAGCCCTTAAGCTCATTTAAGCTTCTGTCGAATTTAGAAGCTCTTTTTTAAGCTTATTTATAAGCTTTTAGAAAAAGTTGTAGTTTTAGAAATTGTTAAGCTCAAGGAGCTTAACAACTTTGGTTCACAAAGTTTTTTATAAAAAAAAAGAAAAGAAAGGAGACAAGGGGTGACCCGGGTGAGCAAGACTCGAACCCGGGTCTCTACCCTCGTACACCTCTCTTTTTGTAGCAACACTTACCGCTGCGCCCTTGGGACTTTTTCATTAAAGTCCCAAGTGGTTAGATATATAAGGGCATTTTCACCCTTATAAGCTATAAGCTGTTCTAGCTTATTTGCGAGTATTTATAGCAACTTCTGGGTTTCTTATTTTTCGTAGGTTAGTTATAGTGTAAAGTAATTTTAGTAAAATTTTCAGAATTTTTAAAAGTCGTTTAGTATTTTTTATAATTTAATTTAGTTAAAAGTTTAAAAAATTCATAAAAAATACAAAAATTATCAAAAAAATATTTTTCTTTTTTAGAAAATTTTCTTTAGTCATATAGTTTGTAGGATATTACAAATATTTAAGGCTAGGGTATTTGTTACTTTTGATTTTAAGAACGGGCTCGGTGCGGCCTTGTTGTCTTGACTCGTTTTTGGGTCAAACGACCTCCGTTTTTAGTCTAGTCTTTTTCATTCTTCGTTATTAGTTCCCTAGAGTAGTTTAGTAGTGAAAATTTCTTCGTAGGTTTAATTTTAAAGATTTTAGGTTTTTGACCCTTTGTTCGGGATTCGTGCTCTCGTTTTCTAGCTTAATTTCATAATTTTTAGGTTTTTCTTAATCGTTTTTGTTTATTATTGTTTAACCTAGCTTTTCTCACTCTCAAATCATTTCTCTCATTCAAACTCCAATCTCAATTCTCTCCTTCAAACTCAAATCTTCGACTGTATCGATTCTCCAGTCCAGCCTCGTTGGGGATAAACGACCCGGGAACACTCTATACTACTTCTCGGTTTTATTGATCTTGTTGATTTTTAGACTTATATATATTTTATATTTTATATATTATATATTTAGTGTAAAAACCTACAATCAATTTTTGGCGCCGTTGCCGGGGAGGCTGTGATACCGATTTTCGTTACGTTTGACAAATTGTGTTTGAATCTGTGAATATTTTCTTTTATAAAAAACATATAAAATACAAAAATATTTTTCATTTTCTTTTATTAGTATAATTATCAGATAAAAACCAAAGAAAAACCAAAAATATAAAAACATTGTCCATAAAAAAGAAATAAAATTCACAAATTGGTAAAATACCAAAATATAATATTCTCAACTGAGGTATTATCATAATAACTTCCGGTGAACTTGTTGGTTCCCAACTCGAACAAAAGATTTAAAAACTTGCCAATTGTGTCTCTTACGACAAACGGCTCACCTTGAAAAGTTAAACAAACTATAAAGTGGGTATAAGGAGGGTTGTTCCGAGGAACTACGACCCGAAAGGAGAAATAAGCTTCGCGCTATTCCTACTCCTCCGCTCACCTGTGCGTTTATCTTTTTGAGAGCTACCGTGAAGTAAGTAGATTATTTGGTTTAAGTTGTCTTATCTCATTGTCCGTTAAAATCAATTGTGAATAAATCATTGAAAATCCAAAAAAATTAGAGTAAATTTTCTTTTTATATTTCTATTTTGTGCATGCGCACTCGTTCTCAAGCCCGTAGACGTCGACAACCACAAGTCCGACAAACTTCTGTTGAATCACCAAATCTTGAGAAACCAAATAACAATCAAGAAACTTTCAATCCTCCCATAGTTACGATGGACGATAATCGTACTATGGCTCAATTGCTCGAAGCACCCACCGAGGGTTACGAGGATGCAATCGATGTTTCCGAGATCAACGCAAACAAACTTTGAGATCAAGCATGGTCTACCTTAATCTAGTTAAAACAGCTTTTTTAGACATGATAAAGAAGATCCACATGCTTACATCCATATTTCAACAAGATCACTTCAACGATGAAAGTTCCCGAACGTCCCGAGTACGTCGGTTTTTTTTATTTTAAGCTATCTTTTCCCATTTTCCCTCGAGGGAGCAGCCCGGATTTGGCTTGACAAAGAACCCCCTCGATCGATTCTTACATGGGATGATCTTGTGTCAAAATTCATTAACAAATTCTTTCCTCCTTCTAAAACGACAAATCTTAGAAATGAAATCACGAGATTTCAGCAAAGATTTGACGAATCATTTTATGAAGCATGGGACCGTTTCAATGATCTTCTTAGGGCATGCCCGCATCATGGGTTTTCGGAATTGCATCAACTCGATACATTCTATAATGCCTTGAACACAAATGATCAAGATTCATTGAATTCCGCCGCAGGTGGTAACTTTTTGGATAAAATGCCTCGAGAATGTCTAAAAATCATCGAGAGCAAATCCAAAGTTCGCAATTCACGAAGCAAACCCGTTGTTGCTAAAGTGAGTACAAGCACTTCCACCTCCGGTATCTCTCCCGATGTCTCCGAACTCAAAGATATGGTCAAAGCATGCTCCATTGATAAAAAAATTCAAAAATTCCCCCCAACTCCCGCACACCAAACTCCCGGCGTTCCTGAAAAGCGATCGAGGTACAGTTGTTGTGACTTGCGGTGGTGCACTATTCATATCAAAGTTGTCCACCACCGATGCAACATTACAAGACCAATACAAAGCTTAAGGTTTCCAAGCACGCGGCGGCTAAATTCAATCAAGGAAATACAGCCCGGCCTCCAATGTTGCAAACCAAATCGACCTCCCAAAATTTCTCCTAACAAAAACCATCAAAACAACCAAAATCGGGGGATCAATATCAACAAAATTGGGGGAACAATTTTAACCAAAAATCGGTTTACAATTTCAGTCAGGACCAATTACCAACCCCAGTTAATCAACCCATCCAGCTTAACAATCTCCTGTTTAACCAAGCTTCCATTCCTCAAACACAAGGAGTGTCTAAGACCGATTTTGTATAGCTACGTAAAAAGCTAATGAAGTCGGTTATGAAGGAATATGCAAAACCAAAATCAAGTTTTGCAAAACCAAGGTCAAAACCTGCAAGCTCAATTGAACAACTTAGCTACTTCAAACCAAAGGGTTGAAAATATGCTAAGTAACTTTATCAAAATGAACACCGCCTCTACTTCATGTTCGTGACTCTCCCAGGTAACACCTATTACCAACCCTAAGGAAGATTGAAGGTATCACCACCTGAGTGGGTTGTCATATCAGGAACCCACGAATCTACTACTTCAGTCTTCTCCTCCGAAAGTGATGAATCTATGAATACCGAGGTTACAATGGACACGATACTTCCTACATAACGGTAAGCCCGAAGACGTCCAACCTACGGTATTTCAATTCCAATCTCAAATCCAACTTCAAGCCAGTTTGTTGATCCTGTAGTGATTTCCGAGGGCCTAACCAAAACATCAATTCCATTTCCTTCAAGAAGAAAATTATGAAAGGCGTCGTGAAATAGCTAATCGATTCCAAATTGAGAAATTCCCTACAAAAACTTTAGAGATTGAAGTTTTTGAAATTAGCTTTACGGATGCCTTGAACCCTTATGCCGAAATTTGGCCTCGATACAAAAAACTTTAATCGGAAACAAAGAGAATTGAGTGAATGCTAGAACTCTATTGAACGAGATTTGCACAGCAGTCATCTAAAACAAGTTACCGAAAAACTTGGAGACCCTGGCCCGATTTCTTTATTCCATATGAATTTTCGAGGATTAAAACCTGCAATGCCTGGCCGATCTCGGCGCAAGCAATTAATGCTTATGCCATATTCCATCTGGAAAGATCTTCTCTCTCCCGAACTAACCCCGACTTGCAAGACGCTATAGCTAGCAGAACCGTTCAATCACTGAACCAATCACTATTGCTAAAGACGTCTTTAATGGGGGAAAGTTCTAGTTTCCGGCAGATTTTGTGGTCGTTGATTTTGACCCAACCCCCGAGAACCTTAAACCTCGGGAGAAGTTTTCTAAAGACCAGTCGTGTATTAAGAGATGAATATGAAGGTGAAATAACCCTTCGTGTTGGCAAAGAGGCATCACCGTCAATCTGGACCAAACTTCGAGAAACACGGGCAATTACAATCATATGAACGGCGAACCGAAAACGAAGACATAGAATGGGCATGTGAAGAATACTCGCAAGAAAGTTCTAGGTTTTTCTGTTCCCGTTGCAACGGTAATCCTTCTCTGGATTACGATCCAATTGTTTCAAATTCGTCACCAACACTAACTCCTTTTGGAGATAGTGATTTTCTCCTTCTCGAAGAAGCAAATGCTTTTATAGCTATCGATGACGAGCCAATTTCACGGGAAAGTTGGAAAATTCGTGTTCCATATGGATTTCATTATCCTACAAATGGAGGAAGATGACAAAGTCCTTCTCATTTTAGGAAGACCATTTCTGCACACCGCTGATGCTATCATCCGAGTTAAAAACAAAGAACTCAATCTAGGAGTTAGGGGTGATAGAATCACCTTCCTAATCGACAAAGCTATGCAACATTCTTACTCCAATGATGACACATGCTTCCGCATGGATGTTATTGATGAAGTAACGGAGGAAGAATTAGATGCATTGCTCGATGACTCGGAGCCATTCTTGAATACATCAGAAAAGATCAAAGAAACATCTCTCGACAAAGAATTCGAAGAATTCATGACTGTTGATGTCGAAGAAATTCCTAAACAAGAAGAAGAGGTCGAGGATAAATTCGAAGAATTACCTCTTGAGGAAAAATTAAGAATCAATACTTCTATCCAAGATCCACCAACCGATCTTGAGATGAAACCTCTTCCCAAACATCTCGAATATGCTTATCTGGAAAAAGATTCTCTTCTTCCAGTAGTCATATCCACTATGCTCAAAGACGATCCGTTCTCAAAAAGCACAAGGAAGCATTTCCTTGGAAAACATCCGACATTCCAGGTATTAGCCCATCCTTTTGCAAAAATAAATTCAACTTTGGAGGTCCGATGCAAAACATGGACCTGCAAAGACACACGACTTAACCTCAATACATGAATAAAGTTGTAAAAAAAGAGATTATCAAACTTCTCGATGCCGATATCATTTATCCCATAAAAGATAGTCCTTGGGTAAGTCCGGTACATTGTGTACCTAAGAAAAGGAGGAATGATCATTGTGACGAATGAAAAGAATAAACATTGTTCCGACAAGATCTATCACGGTTGACGTGGTTGTATTGACTACCGTAAGTTAAGCGAACCCTACCGAACAAAGATCATTTTCTCTACCTTCGTGGATCAAATGCTGGAAAGGCTAGCAGGGAACAAATTCTTTTGTTTTCTCGATGGATTTTCTGGATATTTTCAAATCCTAATTGACCCTTATGATCAGGAAAAGACCACATTCACTTATCCCTATGGAACCTACGCCTACAAGCGTATACCTTTTGGGTCGTTGAATGCACCAGCAACCTTTGATCATATGCGATTCGGAGTCCCACAAGCAATAACTTCGAAAGATGACAAGCATTTAAGAGAAGGTGTCTTCGCAGATTTCTATAGTGGATTAAAGATTACGCAATCCTTTTCCCTCATCACGGAGCATTTGGAAATAAAGAACCACATCGAGAAGCAATTGGTTCGAAGTTAACAAGGGTGGGTAGATGACCAAGACCGAGTCCTCTGGGTATACAGATCCCTGCCAAGGAATAGCCAAAATGAAACCTCTTTTTCTTTGACCTACGGTTCGAAGGCTATAATCCCAACAGTTGCAAGCCTTATATCTGAAAATGAAGAACCCATAGCAGGTGAAAAGGTCAAAAGAAAGGAAGGCATAAAAAGTAGCCTCTTTTTTCTCTTTTTTTTTTTTTTTTTTTTTTTTTTTTTTTTTTTTTTCCTTTTCCTTTTTTTTTTTTTTTTTTTTTTTTTTTTTTCTTTTGTTATTTTTTTTTTTTTTTATTTTTTGTTTGATACTGAGGAGGCTTACTATCGGAATAAACTTCGAAGGTATCACAATACAAGAAGTATCTGTTTTAAACTAGGAGATTTTATCTTATTATCGCAAGGCAACAAAGATGGCCAAAACGTGTGGAAAGGACATCACATTATAAATGAAGTATATAAAGGAGAGCTTTATAAGATAATAGATGCCTTCGACTACTTGTTGGTCCAAATAGTGAAAAGAACAAGTCTCTGTAAGTTTTACATATGAAGCTTACAACTCATAATCTTTTCAGGTCATTAAGATTGTTTTCTTGTCAGAGAAAGTGTAGCAAACTAAGTGTTCATATAGAAAATGATGTAAATCTTTCTACACGCTTAATGATAATATTGCATTTCCCTCTAAATCTTTTGTGTCGTTATTTACAACAAAAGATGTTGTAAGACCACACTTGAGCCTTACTGCTGTTTATAACCAAGTACTTATAAGTTTCAATGTTCAAAAGGATGTCATAAGGCCACACTTGAGCCTTATACTTATACAAACATCTATAAAAAATTCATGTTACTTCCCCAAGGTTTCATTCGGAACCTGCGGACCTAAAATGAAGCGGGTCTAAACCCTCGTTACAGAGAAGGATTTGTTCAAACCTTTGGTGAACATGATAAGGCCACACATGAGCCTTCGCTTATTAAAGCCAAAAAACATTATCTAAAAAAAGATATGTAAGGGGTCATACTAAGGTCCTCCATATTTCCTAAAAAACAATAGAAGGGAAAGTAAAAACTCAAAGCAACAAATAATAGAGAAATTTTGGGGACTACATCCCCATTATATTACTGTCCCCTCGAGATAGATATTCAACCCCCCCCCCCCTCTCCCACCCCCCCCCCCATGCAATCACAATGGATTGCAAATACTGTTCATTATGTTGGCCTACACATACTATCAAAGCAAATACAAAAACATTGTTGAAAGGTCAAGCTCTGAGGAAACATACACGTAAAATGTTTTAGGTTACATGCTACCCTTAGGAACCATTATCACCAGCATGATGACCTTCTTAAGTCGTGGAGGAGACTGTGGCATGGTGACTAGAACAGCCATAGGAGTGACTTGTGAAGGAGGGGACAATGGCTGAGACGTTAGAGTTGAGGATGGATTGGCCTTTTAACAATGAGCAAAGGAGGCAGGGACATAGGTCCTTATCAAAACTAGACACTGCAATACCTGGGGCTTCTTGGAGAAAAGGGTTTCAATGGATGCATGTGGGTCTGCAACAACATCAGCAAGATATGAAAATGTGGCAGTTGCAAACTCGTTACTAGCCTTGGTGTGATTCTACTTGTACAAAGGCCTATAACCCTTTACCTTCAATATATCAAAGGTCTCCTTAATGTTGGCAACCTCCTCGAGCACCTAGAACCTCCCATAAAAGATAGCATAAGAGACAAGTTTTGCAATCAACTTGCCCATGTCATCACTCTATACCAACTCCGTAGCTACATAGGGCACCACCTTCGAAACAACCTCCGCCCTATCCTGTTTGGCATTCTTTAATTCTTGACGGAGTGAGGCTTCGGCGGCCTCTAGTTTAACCTTTTCAGCCTCTAGGGAAGCAACCTTCGACTCTAAATTTGAAAGGCTCACCTGGTAACCAGTTCATTGTGGCTCTCTAATAACATCCTATCAAGACTGGCCTTGTGCTCCTTTACCTCAACAAAAAGAGCAGCAATCTTCCGTATGAAGATCCTTCACAGCCGGATTGTTATCAAAATCGGCCATAGCAGCTTCACATTTGGCCTTTCAGTCCTCACACTCCTTATCCCTTACTTTCTCTCTTTCTTTTAACACTTCACACTCTCCCTTCATTTGCTCAAGAACCTTTAGTAGCTCTTAAGATCTCAATTGACGGCATTGTCCACGACCGCTTGTCTAGCGTAGCAGCGGTCATGAAGGTCGAGCGGTTTAACATCTAGCTAATTATCAAGATGACCCTTCCAAGATGGAGGGGTAATGTTAGAGATCTTCAAGTGACAGGTAGTGGCATCTTGAAGCTCAAGGACGTCAAAGAGACCTATGAAGAACCAGTAAGCAATAAGCAGTTATGAAGGCATATGAAGAAATAAAAGATAGTAAGAAAGGGAGCGTCATCTTTCGAAGTGGTTGTGTTCGGGCGAGTAGCACAAGTAGATGAAGGCCTTGCACCAATCTGCGCTTCACAGGAGGTGTCAATGATCCCCTCTTGTCCTACACTTTTCTATCCTTTATTTGAATAGCTACACTTTCAGAATGTATCATAAGCTTCTCAGGGCGAGAAGAGTCCCCCAAGTCAGCTATGTTCTCCACCAGCTATTTTGCAGGCTCGGCTACAGTAATAGGAGGCTCCGTGTTGATCGAAACAGAAGTAGAGCCAGTGCCAAACTCCAATGAAGGTTCCTTGGGAAGGAAAGACAGGTCCTATCCAGTTTAGTGGACATGAAGTTTACTGATGCCTTTTCTGCAAGAAGAAAGAAGAAAATCATATATCAGCAAAAATGAAGTAATAAATTAACAAATTGGGAGGACTAGTACCCTTTCTACCAACAATTATTGCAGGCCGCTGCTGGCCGTGCTCCCACGACGATTTAAGTCCAGCCATGAAGAGAATAGGATCAGGGAAGACATGAACACTGGTAGGATATCTACCTAGACGTTGGAAAGAGGGATTTTCATGGATATTATTAGGAAGTTGGTCTCCAAAATATTTTGTATCCTACCTATTATCTTTGGAAAGAAGCTCGAGACAACCAGCAAGGATGATGGAGTCATGAACAAAGAAAAAATGACCTTTCAAAACCTCGATATGAGTAATGACTATAGGAAAAAGGTGAGGAATGTATTTCTCGGGTCTTTTGGAAAAGGTCAACCACTTTCCATCGGGAAACAAATTGAAGAATCTCCTGAAAAGATCAACCGATGGTTCACAGCCATACGCTTTGTACATGATAGTAAAGGTAGTGAGTTTGGCACAACCAAATGGATTAAGCCTAGAGATGTGAATTTGAAAATACTGGAGGACATCACAAAAGAACTTGGAGAGAGGTAGCCTAAGGTTCGCAAGACTGAAGCAATGAGTATATAACCCGACATACCTGTCAGGGCCACCGAATATGGTTTGGTTACGCTTGGGGAGCATAACTTTATACTCAGGAGGAATAGGATATTCTTCACAAAAACCAGTGAGCTATTCTTTTGTAAGTTAGCAAGTTTGAATACGGATAGAATCTTTAGCACTCATGGTGAAAGGAATAAGAACGTTAGTCTTACCTTTTGGATTATCGAACACTACGCAGAGAATTTGAGTAAAATTGAAGAAGACGGTAAAAGAAAAAAAGGGTTTTGCCAAGGTATTTATGGTAGAGTAAAACTCTCTTTACAATCGTCCACGTGTAGGGACTATCTTAAAACCGGATTTGAAATTTTGGATAGGGTGTGATTTGATAATCACATTGACCGAGGAAGACTCTTTAGTGCTTGGTATGTGCTTAATTACACATACCTTTTTCCATTAAAAACGAGCCTAAATGACCAAAAACAGACAAAAACTGCCAAATATATGTTTGTTTTGCATTTGTGTTGTGCAGAAAAGGGATATTCACAAAAGGACGAAAAGCAAGGCCAAAAACGACAAAACCAAGCACGGAATGGAAAAGTGTGAAAAGGGGAGAAGCCAAATCAATGCCAAAAAGTCAACCAAATCAAAAAGTCAACAGAATAGTCAAACAGTCAAAGTTAAAGTCAACCCTGACAAAGTTAGAGTCAACTCCGAGAAACTGAAGCAGAAAAGAAAACTTGGGGGACTACAATTGCCAAATCCTAAAGTTATATTACAAAGGAAACAAAGACAATGGCTGAACTTGCATTTTAGTAAAATACAAGTAGAGGGGGGCATTCTGCACCAACCCTCATACTTGTATTACAAAAGGGACTGACTTCGCAAATAAAGATATAAGGTTGAGGGGGCATTTGCCAAAAACCCTCAACCTTATATAACCATCAAGGACGAAAATTGCAAACCATCTTATAGACTTTGAGGTGGACCAAAGTTGGCAATCACAATTGAACTTCTTACCATGTAATCACTCAGACAAGGTTTTTCACCGCCAATCAAAACCACTGAACACCTCACGTGTTTCCCCCCTTCCTTTTTACCCTGCAACCTCCTACAACCCCTTGGGTTAAACATTCCCCCCCACCTCCTCTATCACCACCTCCCCAATATGATTGCAAGTTGGAAAATCCCACCACTTTCAAAGCTTTTCGCATGGGCTGTGATTTGACTCAAAGAAGCACAAAAGAGATGGAAGGCTGGGATTTGTTTTAGACTCACCTCACACAACAAGCAACTGGGTTTTTGTTTACAATGAAACATAGAGAAAGCACAGCAGGAAGACCCAAGGAGGAAGTTTTTTGTATTAACTAGGGCATTGTAATCATGAAGGGAGGATCCATTTTTCTTAGTGAAATTTTTAGCTTTTTTTATGCATTTTTACTCTTCATGTCTTGTAACTTTATTTCCGTCTTAATGCAAATTTGGAGTTTTTAAGTCATATTTTGAATCCTGTATGTCCTTTGATTAAAGGATTTACTTAATATGTTTTAAGTCTATAAAATATATAATTCATTGTCTTAACTCAAATATAAAATTTATGTAAAGTCACAAAAAATATCAAACTCTAATATACCACGCTTTTGGTTGATAATCGACAGTTCTGGAAGGGCTTATGGACTCTTACTAGCTTGTTTTATACAAGCTAGAGCTCGTAGACTCTTTGTTTAACCCTGTTTTGAGCAAGGGAGTTGTAAGTCTCTCTTTTTCTTATTTTTCTTATTTACTATAGAACTGCTTATAGTGCTTATTTGTTACCTATATTTGCTTATTTATGCTTTATCATGATGTTTAGTGCTTATCTTGCTTAGTTGTTAGTTTAAAAGTGATTTGTGCAAATTTCTTAGTTAGTACTGGTTAGTTATGAGTTAATACTGTTAGATTACTTCAGACTTATTTAAAGTGCTTATTCTTGATTGAAATCGGCTTATAGTGTTTATTTTTGTTATTTGATTAAAACTGTTTTTTGATTCAGCTTTAAAAATAATTAAAAAAAAATGATTTGTGAAAACTTTAAGGGGTGTTTGGAACAAGCAGTACTAACCCATAGTTAGTACTGCTAGTTCTCTTTTGGGATTTTAAAGCTAGCAGTACTAACTCAAAGCTAGCAGTACTAACTCCAGGTTAGTACTGGTAGTTAATACTGTTAGTACTGTTGTTTCATTTTTGCGTATTAGCTTATTATTTCTGCTTATTTAAGATTTGCTTAGCTTTTTAGAGTAGATTAAGCCCATTTTCGTTTATTGGTCTTAGTAAAGCTTATTTAAGTTTATTTTCCTTTTCAAAGTAATTTTAAGAGTTTATTAGTTTTTTAGTTTTGAGCTTATTTGCCATTCTAGTTTATTCTAGTTGCTTATTCTTAATGCCTTAGTGCTTATTAGGGATAGTTAAATATCTGTTTTAGCTTATTTGCTTATTTCTTATTTCATTCTGTTTTATTCAAGCCAGCAGTACTAAATCTAAACCAGCAGCACTAACTCAAAGCTAGCAGTACTAACTCTAAGTTAGTACTGCTGAGTTTCTCTTGCTTAATTTAGCTTAATTGCTTGTTGAGTTTGCTTATTTAGGGTTAGTTTAGCTTATTAGATTCGTCTAGGCCTGTTCTAGCTTATTTACCTTGCTTATCTTTGTTTGCATTTGCTCAGTAGGTTAGTGCCAATTTAGTTGTGCATTTGGTATACAAAATTTGGGTCAAAACTGTCAAGTATCACCAGTTTAAAAAAAAATGAAGAGGTCCTCTTTTCAGGTTTAAAGTTAGATAGGTTAGAATTAATTTTAGAATCTAAAAATTAGTGCACAAGTAGAATTTAGGCCAATCTTAATCTGTTTAGGTTTAGTTTGTCATTTTGAGCTTATTTAGTTTAAAATAACCTAAGTCTTAGTTAAAAAGGTAAACTGTCAATTTCAAGTGCTTTTTCTAGCTTATTCATAAGCTTTTGTAAAAACTCGTAGTTAAGAAAATTGCTTATTTATAATTTTGTACTAAGTATAGTTCCTGCTGGCAGGTATGTAGTTCCTGCTGGTAGAGTTAATTTATAGTTCATGCTGTTAGTATAAAAGGGTTCCTGCTGGTAGCATTCTTCCTGCTGTTAGTTCATGCTGTTAGTAGTAATCGTTTTTTTTAAACTTCGTTTTTAGTCAAGTAGAATCTATTTTTAGTTTAAACATTGTTCTAGGTTTAAAATTGCAAAATTTAGGTTTTTGACCCTCGTTTTTCGTGCCCGTTTTAAGTTACATAGCTTTCGTTTTTAGGTTTTATTTAATCGTTTTTGCATATTTAACTTGTAGAAATAGAAAACCAATCATAATCTTGTAATATTCAAACATCGTTTATCAATTCGTGATTCGATTTTCCATTCGAGCCTCGTTGGGACATAACGACCCGGGAAATCAAACTTCCGGACACATATATATTTTATTTAGTGAATTTTGACTTATTGCCTTGGTCAAAGGCAATTGGTTGAGTGTTTGCTTATATATTATATATATATATATATATATATATATATATTATTGACGAATCAATTTTTGGCGCCGCTGCCGGGGAGGCTGAAAACGATTATCGTTACGTTTGACAATTTGTGTTTGAATCTGTGAATATTTTCTTCTATAAAAATATAAAAAGTACAAAAATATTTTTCATTTTCTTTTATTAGTATAATTATCATATAAAAACAACAGATTAACCAAAAATATAAAAACATTGTCTTAATCAAGAAATAAAATTCACAAATTGGTAAAAATACCAAAATATAATATTCTCAATTGAGGTATTATCATAATAACTTCCGGTGAACTTGTTGGTTCCCAACTCGAACAAAAGATTTAAAAACTTGCCATTTGTGTCGCTTACGACTACGGACTCTACCTCGATTTGATTTAACAAACTATAAAGTGGGTATTAGGAGGGTTGTTCAGGGAATAAGACCCGAAAGGAGAAATAAGCTTCGCGCTATTCCTACTCCTCCGCTCACCTGTGGTTTATCTTTTTGAGAGCTACCGTGAAGTAAGTTAGATTATTTGGTTGAAGTTGTCCTACCTCATTGTCCGTTAAAATACATTGTGAATAAATCATTGAAAAACCAAAAAAAATTAGTTAAATTTTCTTTTTATATTTCCATTGTTGTGCATTCGAACTCGTTCTTAAGCCTCGTAATGTCTACAACAATCAAGTCCGACAAACTTCTGTTTAAATCACCCAATCTTAGAAACCAAATATAACAATCAAAGAAACTTCCAATCCCTCCCATAGTTACAGATGGACGATTATCGAACTATGGCGCATTACTTGAAGCACACCCGTGGGTTACGAGGATTGCGATCGTTGTTCCCGAATTACCGCAAAACAACTTTGAGATCAAGCATGGTTCTACTAATCTTGGTTCAAAAACAAGCATTTTTTTGGACATGATAAAGAAGACCACATGCTCACATCAAATATTTCAACCAGATCACTTCTTCGATGAAGTTCCCGAATGTTCCCGTGTAGTCGGTTATGCTTATGCTTTTCCCTCTTTACCTCGAGGGTGCCGCCGGATTTGGGGCTTGAAAAGAGCCCTCCTCCGATCGATTCTTACATGGGTAGATCTTGTTTCGAAATTCATCAAAAATTCTTCACTCCCTCTAAAACAATAAATCTTCGAAATGAAAATCACGAGATTTCAACAAAAAAATTGATTGAAACGTTTTACGAGGATTGGAAGATTCAATGATTTCGTAGGGGATGCCTGCATCATGGGTTTTTCAGAAACAATTATTTGCATCAACTCGATTACATTTTATAATGCCCTAATTTTGAATGATCAAGATTCATGAAACTCAGCTGGGGTGGTAAACTTTTTGGTCAAAATGCCTCAAGAATGCCTAAAAATCATCGAGAGCAAATCCAAAGTTCGTCAATCACGAAGCAAGGCAGTCGTTGCCAAAGTGAGTACGAGCTCTTCTACCCCAGCAGTTTCACCCGATGTTGCTGAACTTAAAGATATGGTTAGAGCATTGATTCTCGATAAAAAACCTAAACCTGCTCCCGTAAAAAGCGTCGAGCAAAGTGTGTAACTTGTGGGGGTGGTCATTTTTACCAAAAATTGGTCCAGCCAAGATGGCAACATTTATGTGACAATATCCAAGAGTATGTAGTAGATCCTTGATATAATTTTCTTGGTTGATTGAAATGCCTCTTTCAAATTGTTTAATCTGAAATCCGAGGAAGTAGGTGAGGACACCCATCATGCTCATTTCATATCTTTGAGTCATCAATTTAGCAAACTATTTGCGTAATTTTGTGCTAGTGAACCCAAAGATAATGTCATCAACATAGATATGAACCAGAATCACATCAGTTTGAGTTTTGTAAACAAAAAGGGTGTTGTCTATCTTACCTCTTACAAACTTGTGTTCAATGAGAAAGGTTGAGAGAGTTTCATACCATGATCTTGGAGCTTGATTAAGTTTGTAAAGGGCTTTGTCCAATTTGCATACATGGTTTGGGAACTCATTGCTCTCAAAACCTGGAGGTTGTTTGACATAAACTTCTTCTTTTAGTTTACCATTGAGGAATGCACTTTTGACATCTATTTGATAAACTATAAAGTTCATGTAGGTGGCAAAGGCAAGAAATATCCTGATTGCTTTAAGTCTTTTAACAGGAGCAAAGGTTTTATCATAATCTATGTCTCTTGCTTATTGTAGCCTTGATCTACAAGTCTTGCTTTGTTTTTTTATGACAATTCCAGTTTCATATCTTTTGTTCCTAAATACCCATTTTGAGCCAATTTTGATTTTACCATAAGGTGCAAGAACTAATGTCCAAACTTTGTTTCTGGAAAATTAGTTTAGTTCATCTTGCATGACATCAACCCATCCTAGATGATGTAGTGCTTCAGAGACCTTTTTAGGTTCTTCTTTAGAGAGCAAATCTACAAAGAGACATTCATGAGTTGAAGTTGCACCAAGTTCTTTGGCCATAGCTCTTGTGAGCATTCCAGCTCCTGGATTACCAATAATATTGACCAGCTCGATGTGCTTGTCCTCAGACCATCTGTCTTGAGGAGCTAGAGTAACCACTGATGGAATGGGTAAGGGTGGATTTGGGATTGGAATTGTATTTTGTACTGAAGTATCTTATACTCTTGGAGATGATGAGTGTTCAGAGATCTGAATGTCTTTAGTGTTTGGGAGATTATCAATGATTTGTTCATGATTGGTGTGATTGGAATGTTCAGAATGATCATCATTTAAGATTTTATCATTTTAAACAGATTGATCATTTTGATCAGTTTGACCATTTTGGTCCGATGAAACTTTAGTTTCAAGAACAAATGGTTTAGGAGATTCATAAAGTTCTATGAAGGACACATCACTGCTGTTTGTTTGATACCTTTGGTATGTGCTTAATTACACATACCATTTTCCATAAAAAGGAGACTAAAAGACTTACAAAAAACATACAGAAATATTTGTATTATTTGTTATGTTTGATTTGAATTGTGTTAGGAACGGTATATTCAAAAGTAAGCCAAAAACGGACAAACTAAGGCACGGGATTGGAAATAGCCAAAGTAGTCAAAGTCAAAAGTCACACACATGAAGAAAATACAACTTGAGGGACTAAAACTGCCAAACCTCAAGTTGTATTACAAAAGAAAAAGACAAGGGTCGAAATTGCAAACCGGGCGAAGTTTTGCAATAAGGTTATAAGAAGTGAGGGGCCAAAGCTGCCAACTAACCCAAACTCCATCTTTTCCCGCCCAACAAAACCCAGGTACAGAGTAGGGATGTCTTCCCATACTTCTACCCTGCAAAACCACTCAACACCCTAGATAAATCATCTCTCAACCAATTATCTTTCCCCCCCCCCAGCTGTATAAGTGCCATGTTGGCTAGCCCTACCAATTCCCAAGTATTCTCGATGGCTCTATGATTGACTACAAAGAAGCAACAAACAAATTGATGGCTGGATTTGTTTCTAGTATTCACGCTCACAAAACTAAGCAACACTTGGTTCTTTGTCTCTACAAATAGTTTCCCGAGAATGACAGAAACTTGGAGACCCGGCCGATTTCTGATAACCGTGGTGATTTTCCAGAGTGAATGACATGCTTTACCTAGCCTTGGGTCCGATCTCGGTGAAAAGCTTTGATGGAGGAAAATGCCAAACCCGTAGTTCAACATCAGAGAAGGGTTAACCCCAAAATCCATGAGGTTATTAAGCAAGAAGTTATCAAACTTCTTGATGCCGGGTTAATTTACCCTATCTCTGACAGTCCCTGGGTAAGCCCGGTTCATTGTGTCCCTAAGAAGGGAGGCATAACCGTGGTGAAAAATGAAGAAAATGAATTAATACCCACTAGGTTGGTTACGGGATGGCGAGTTTGCATCGACTACCGAAAACTCAATGATGCAACTCGTAAAGACCATTTCCCTTTACCATTCATGGATCAGATGCTTGAAAGATATTGCTTTTTGGACGGATTCTCCGGCTACTTTCAAATCCCGATTGACCCACTTGATCAAGAAAAGACTACCTTCACCTGCCCTTACGGGACATTTGCCTATCGTCGCATGCCTTTTGGGTTATGCAATGCACCGGGCACGTTCCAAAGGTGTATGGTTGCAATCTTTCACGATATGATTGAGAAAACCATGGAAGTCTTCATGGATGATTTCTCAGTTTTCGGTGATTCTTTCTCCTCTTGCCTTTCCCATTTAGACAAAATGCTCCAAAGGTGTGAAGACACCAATCTTGTGCTAAATTGGGAAAAATGCCACTTTATGGTCAAGAAAGGAATAGTCCTTGGCCATAAGATTTCTAAGTCTGGGATTGAGGTTGATAAATCAAAAGTTGATGTCATTGCAAAATTACCTCATCCCACTACCGTGAAGGGTATTCGCAGTTTTCTCGGTCACGCCGGATTCTACCGACGATTTATTCAGGATTTTTCCAAAATCGCCCGGCCTATGACCCACCTCCTTGAAAAAGAAACTCCGTTTATCTTCTCGAAGGAATGCATCGAAGCATTTGAAACCCTTAAGATGAAGTTAACCCAGGCTCCAATTCTAGTTGCTCCCGATTGGGACTTGCCCTTTGAAATCATGTGTGATGCAAGTGATTTTGCTGTTGGGGCAGTCCTAGGGCAACGTAAGACCAAGCACTTCCAGCCGATACACTATGCAAGCAAAACTATGACCGAGGCTCAAGCACATTACACTACAACGGAAAAAGAATTACTTGCCGTAGTGTATGCTTTCGAGAAATTCCGGCCATATCTTGTCTTGTCCAAAAGCATAGTGTATACGGACCATTCGGCTCTCAAGTACCTGCTTGCTAAGCAGGATGCTAAGCCAAGATTGCTCCGGTGGATTTTGCTGCTCCAAGAATTTGATGTTATCCGTGATAAAAAAGGAGCAGAAAATCTCGCCGCCGACCACCTTTCTAGACTTGAAAATCCCCATCAAAGTGAGCTCGAGAAAAAGGAAATTACGGAAACATTTCCTCTCGAGACACTTGGGATGGTTACTTTTCGTGGTGATGATAATGCCCCATGGTTTGCCGATTTTGCAAACTACCATGCGGGGAATTTTGTGATCAAAGGAATGTCGTCCCAACAGAAAAGAAAGTTTTTCAAAGACGTCAAACACTACTTTTGGGACGACCCCTTTCTATTCAAGATCTGTGCAGACCAAGTAATTAGGCGTTGTGTTTCGGGGCAAGAAGCTTTTGACATTCTCAAAGCTTGCCACAGTGGACCCACCGGGGGACACTACGGTGCCAATTACACCGCTAAAAAGATCTTCGATTCAGGATTTTATTGGCCCACGATCTACAAGGATGCCCACGACTTTGTCACCCGATGTGACATTTGTCAACGTCAAGGCAAAATTTCGCAACGTGATGAGATGCCACAAAACTCTATCTAAGTTTGCGAAATCTTTGACATTTGGGGCATTGATTTTATGGGGCCGTTCCCGTCTTCAAGGATGGGAACAAATATATACTCTTGGGCCGTGTGATTATTTGTCAAAATTGGTTGAAGCAAAAGCGCTCCCCAACCAATGATGCCCGAGTTTTTGCTAATTTTTCTCAAATCACTCTTCGCTAGATTTGGTGCCACCTCGGACAATCATAAAAGTGATCGCGGAACCCATTTTGTAAGACAATTTATCAAAGGTCATGCTTAAATACGGAGTCACTCATCGTCTCTCCACCGCGTATCATCCACAAACAAGTGGACAAGTTGAGGTATCCAATCGTGGTTTGAAAAGAATTCTTGAAAGGACCGTGGGCGAAAACCGTGCCTCTTGGTCGGATAAACTAGATGACGCTCTCTGGGCCTTCCGTACAGCTTACAAAACACCCATCGGGTGTACTCCATATAAGTTAGTGTACGGAAAGGCATGTCATCTACCGGTTGAATTGGAGCACAAAGCTTACTGGGCCCTTAAGCATACCAACTTTGATCTAAAAACAGCGGGTGATCACAGAAAAATTCAACTCAATGAACTTAATGAACTTCGTGATCATGCCTATGAAAACTCTTTGATCTATAAAGAGAAAACAAAGAGAATCCATGACTCCAAGATCAAAACTTCGCGTTTTCAACGTCGGTGGATCGAGTCCTCCTCTTAACATCTAGCTTGAAGATTTTCTCGGCAAGCTTAAGACCCGCTGGAGTGACCATCACTGTAACCCAAGTTTTTTCCATATGGCACTGTCGAGTTATCTCAAAACTCGGGCCATAATCTCAAAGTGAAATGGTCATCGTATGAAACACTGACTTTGAGTACATACCAACCGAGGTTATCCGCGATCCCAGACGTTCCCCATGGACCAATAAAATTACAGGCGGGTCAAGCATACGACCTTAAACAAGCGCTTCGTGGAGGCACCCCATGTCTTATTAGTAGTCAGTTAATAAATAAGAGTTTTTGTTGAGGAGGCTTACATTTTCCATACCGTGTTTTGTCCATGTTTTTGTATGCTTTGTGTTGTATGTCCAGGATTTCCCTCCCGGATTGTGAAGACTCTCGTGGCTACTCGCAGTTATCCACATGAGTTTCACATCCTCACAGCTTCATTTTGGGAATCCAAGTATCCAAAATCAAATCGAACTAAGAGAACGTTTTAATATATTGGCACACTTCATAAAACGCCTTAGATTTGCATAGGAAACCCCTTTGAAACATCGAGGACGAGGTTTAGTTCTAGTATGGGGGGATCTTCGATTTGATTTTTGCCTGCAGCCGTTGTTATCACGTAATCCCGTTTTTACCACCAAATTTTTGCAAAAATACCAAAAAAATTGAAAATTTTCAAAAATTTTCAAAAATAAAATAAGTGTTTTGTCACAGTTTTGACTTTCCTAATGGGTAGAATGAGAATAATTTTTGACTCGATCGGGCGTGTTGAGCCCTAGCTAGTTCCTCAACTTACCGCTTTTAAAGGCTAAGCTTTCACAATTCTATTGCTTTAGAATTTAATAAGGTGAAGAACAAGAAGTGAAAGAGTTAAATATAAGTTTATTGTAGCTGAGCAAGATTCTTCTATAAACTTATATGAAGGTATCTTGGCTTTTTTCTCTCTGTCCATTAGCTTTCCTAACCCACCTAATCAAGAAACCTCAAAGTCAATTCAACTAAGTCAATCAAAGTTGTCCAAGAAAAAGCTTCA
Organism: Tanacetum coccineum; assembly: GCA_026074375.1. Classification (NCBI taxonomy): domain Eukaryota; kingdom Viridiplantae; phylum Streptophyta; class Magnoliopsida; order Asterales; family Asteraceae; genus Tanacetum; species Tanacetum coccineum. The sequence continues at coordinate 8,333 of BQNB010004354.1, read as the reverse complement.
AATTGTAACTTGATTCTTTAAAGCAGAATTTTTCTGTTCTTAGTAAATTGAAAGTTAAAATGCCAAAGAAGCATGAATGAAATATGAATGCAAAAATGCATGAATATTGAAATTATGCCAATGAAGCATACATTTATTATATGGACAAGTAAAAGAAGTGTCTGAATATCCCACTCGCGCTAACCACGTAGGTGGGGGTTCAAACTAAAGACATCTTTAGCTCTAGGATTTGGTGTGTTTGTGATATCTCACCAGGAAAGCGAGGTCTAGTGAGGGTTCAAACCAAGACACTTATCCTAAATCCATAAAAGGAAGAAGGTGATGATGTGCATTTCTTCACAAAGAAGGACGCTAAGTAGAAACGGGATGGGTTTCAAACTAAGAACATCAGTCTTGGTTGTGATATCCTACCAGGAGCGAGGCCTAGGTAGGGTGTTCAAACTAAGCAACAGCATTTCCTAGCTTTTAAAGAACTTATGATTATAATGATGAAGATTTGCCAAAAGTTTTCTAACAGTTAAAATTTCGCTCTTTAAAATAAAAATCAAGTTACAAGGTCTTAATAAGTTGTTGTTTTGATTCATGATTCATCTTGAATCACGACTCTGGAAATAAGTGAATATATGTTGAGTTGAAAATGGGTAACAACACAATTAAAAATCATATATTGCATGTTGGGATTTAAAGTTCATCAAGTCAAAATGATGAGTGGCTAGCATTAGACTTATATTGACAAATGATCTTGCTTAATTGCTATGTTTTGGTAACTATGAAAAATCGGGACGATGAATTTATCGTCATGACATCCATAGATATTCTATGGCCGTTCTCAGTCTAATGATCCCAGTGTTAATAAAATAAAGGAAGTCAAACAGGTAGTCAAGAAAAGAAAAAGGAAAATCCAAAAATATTAGGGATAGTTAGTGTATAGATTAAAAAATGGTGAAAACGGGACTTGTCGAAGCTTTTGATTCTTTAGTTCCCCTTGACAAACACTTATTAGTCGAGGGGGATTTAGATTCTTAGTTTTTGTAATCATAACATTGCGTGAGGACACGACAATACCTTAGTATGGGGGATTTTGGTATGTGCTTAAATACACATACCATTTTCCATGAAAAACGGACTTAAATGACCAAAAACAGACAAAAACTGCCAAAGAAATGTTTGTTTTGCATTTGTATTTTGCAGGAAACGGATATCACACAAAAGGACGAAAAACGAAGTCAAAACGGCAAACCGAACATGGAATGGAAAAGACTGTGAAAGACAAAGCCAAATCGAAGCCGAAAAGTCAATCAAGTCAAAAAGTCAACAGAAAAGTCAACTGGTCAAAGTCAAAGTCAACACCGACATGGTCAAGTCAAAAGAAAGTCAAAGAAGAAAAAAATATAACTATATTGGACTGAAAACGAGCCAATCACCCTAAGTTATATTTACACAAGAAAAAGAAGAGAAGGGTAAATTCTGCCAATTTGGCAAAGTTAAACCACAAGGGGCAAAACTGCCAATGGCAAAGACTTGTACACGCAAGGACTTGTGATGAAATTTGTTATATAACCCTTGAGGGGTGAACCTGCCAAGTTCTCAAACTTTTAACACCACAAGGACGTGTGGTGCAACACTACAAATAACCCTCAAGGACCAACCTTGCCAACTTACCAAACCCGTGCTCTGTCTCTTTTATAACCCTTTTTCCCGCCCAATTTTCCCCCCAACGAACTCACGGGTTCACTTCCTTCCTTTTACCCTGCAACCATAACTAAACCCATGGATTTTAAGCCTTTTCCCCCTCCACTACCACCTCACCCAAGACAGATTGCCATGGTGGCAATCTCACCAAAAACGAAGTAAAAGGAATGGTCAAGATCATGTTTGAAGAAGCACAAGATAAAATCTAAGGCTGGCATTTATCTTGGATTACACTCTCACAACAAACACACTCTCTTTTTGTGTCTACAAACAAGCACAGCTTGCAAGAAGACAAAAAGTTCCAAGAAGTCAAGAACCCTAGTCGTATTTTCCTATATAAGCATTGTAAAGCCATTGTGGCCAAATGAGTTTTGAAAGTAGTTTAAGTGTAATTTTTTAAGTAGCTTTTAGTATTTTAAGTTTGAATTTTCAGTTTAAGTTTTTTTTCTTGTACTTGCACTTCAATCTTTAATGAAAATTCAGTAAGTTCTTTTAATTGTGTTCTAAGTTACAATTGCCTTCTAAAAAATCTTTTAAGCTCTTAATATAAGCTATTGTTATAACCTGTTCAATATTTTTTTATACAAAACTTTAAGACCAAGTTACTGTTGGATTGAGCAAAGATGGATGAATAAGCTATTGTGGAAGGCTTATTGGGTTTATGCTTAGTTTAAGCTTATTTATAAGCTGTGGGTAGGAAATTATATCTTAGTTTGAAGGTTCCAAAAATCCGTTTTGAGCACAAAGTATAAAAGGTACATTTTCTTTGTAAAAAATTTTGCTTATTACTTTAGCAAGTAGCGTTAGTAGCTTATTCTTTAGCTTTAATTTCTGTTCACTTTGTGCTTATATTAATGTTCATTAAAGTTTTAAATATGCTGTAGTTTAATTTTCTTTTCACTTTACTTTCAAGTTCTAAAACTTCAAAATTAAGCTTATTATGTCTAAGCTTATACCTCGTTTTTTTCTTATTAAGTGCTTATTTTGTCTTGCTTTTTATCTTTTTATAGTCCTAAATTGCTTAAGTAGTAGTAATCTTTTTAAAATTTCAGTCTAACTTAGGTTTTATAGGTTTTAAGTCACTTTTCAAAATTAAGGGAGTGTTTGGGTTAACACTAAAAACGGGTCAAAATAGTTTTTGGTATGGGTTGTGCCTTAAGTTAGATTTAGCTTAAGTATTGAGCTTATTTTAAGCTGTTTTTAAAAGGTTTTTGAGTTCAAAAAATGTTTTTCCAAGTTTTTCCAATACACTTTTCAAACTGTGGTTTTTAAAAAAAGGATACAATGGCTTATTTGAATAAGCCATTGTATGTGTGAGTTGAGGCTTTAAAAAGAGTGTTTTTGTGTGTTTAAACCAGCTGTTAGAAACACTTTGGTCATTTGACTTGGTAAGTCAAACCACCCAAGTTTTTTAAGTAGCAGTTTTAAAAAAGCAAAAGCCCATTTTCACTCCCTAAATTCAGCAGGTTTAAAAGTGTTTTAGAGGTCAAAATTTTGTGCACAAATCCATTTGCTAGGGTACTTTAGCTGTTTGAACTTATTTTTCAATTTTGAGCTTATTTGACAGCTTTAAATAAGCTGTCAAATAAGCCCTTGTGTTAAGCACTAAGTCTCCCCTGGTGCTAGGGGGTGACTTTTAAGCTCTTTTTCTTAGCTTTTTAGTGTACTAAAGTCCTAGGTTTTGGCTTATTTTAAGAGTCCATAAGCTCTTTGATAAGCCCTTTCAATTTCAGTCCTTAAGAAGCTTTTTAGATAGCTTATTTTTAAGCTCAAATTAGCCCTTTGACTGTTTTAACTAGGCTTAGTTTAGAGACTGCTTATTTTTCTCTTTGGCTCATTCAGCTTATTTCATAAGCTCATTGTTGCTCCTAATAGCTTTTTAGGTTAGTGTGATAAGCTGTATTTGCTTATTTTCCTTTTTCCTTGGCTTAATTTGTGCACACAAGCCCAAAACTTAAGCACTTTTGCCTTTTAAGCTAATTTGGCCTTCTGCCACTTAAGCCCTTTTTCCAGCTTATTTAGTTTTAGCTTTTAGCCTCTTATTGCTTATTTAGGATAGTTTAGACCCCCTCTTAGCTTATTTAGTTCTAAGTTTAGCTTAAGTGTCCATAAAAATCCAAATGACTTAGCTTTTTAAGCTATTAAGCTTGTTTTTTAGATTCTGTCGTTTTTAAAAGCTAATTTTTAGCTTATTTATAGCTTTTCAAAAAAACTTGTAGTTGAGAAAGTTGTTAAGCCCCACGAGCTTAACAACTTTGTTTCACAAAGTTTTTCAAAAAAAAAGGGGAAAGACAAGGGGTTACCCGGGTGAGCAAGACTCGAACCCGGGTCTCCACCCTCGATACAATCCCCCTTTGTACACACACATACCGCTGCGCCCTTGAGACTTTTTCGTTATAGTCCCAAGGGCTTAGATACTTATACACATCTTTGGGCAATAAGCCCATAAGCTGTTATAGCTTATTTCGGGCTTATTTATTAAGCAAATTTTTTGTTTCTCATTTTTCGTAGGTTTGTTATAGTGTTAAGTATTTTTAGTAAATAGTTTACAGAATTTTTTCGAAGGCCATTAATTAGTATTATTTTACAATTTAATTTCGTTAAAAGTTTAAAAGTTCATAAAAAAATACAAAGAAATAACAAAAAAATATTTATCTTTTTTAGAAAATTTTCTTTAGATCCATCTATTTGTAGGAAAAATAAAAACTTTTTTCGTAGGTCATTTTTAACAACTTATTACTTTTTAAAAGAACTGTCCGGGTGCGGTTTTTTGTGTTGACACCGTTTTTGGGTCAAACGAACTCTGTATTTTGTCTAGTCTTTTTTTTTCATTCATCGTTATTAGTCCCCTAGAGTATTAGAAGTGAAAATTTCTTTCGTAGGGTTAATTTTCAAGATTTAGATTTTTTTCCCCCTTTGTTCGGGATCCGTGCTCCCGTTTTCAGCTTAATTTTGTAATTTTTAGGTTTTTCTTAAACGTTTTTGTTTATTATTGTTTAATTTAACTTCCTGCACTCTCAAATCCTTTCTCTCATTCAAACTCAAATCTTCCGACCGTATCGATTTTCCAGCACAGCCTCATTGGGGATTAACGACCCGGGAATAGTCTATACTGCTCTCGGTTTTATTGATCTTGTTGATTTTTAGACTTATATAGTTTATATTTTATTATATATTATATATATAGAACTAAAAACTATCAATCATTAAGCACCATGGGGTCTGTTTGCTTGGTTAGCTTATCCAATAAGCTAATAAGCTCGCTATTGGGCTTCTTGGGCCTAATAGGAACCCGAATAAGGTTTCTAATGGTTTGACTCGGTCCATTAAGGTCCATTAGTTATATTTAGGTCCATTAAGCTCATCAAAGCTGTATAAGCTCACCAATAAGCTGTTTGAGCTTATTGTAGCTTGTTAGCTCTTGTTGGGCTCGGTCGTAGGCTAGTAAGCCCGATGAGGGTTTGTCTAGGTTCTCTAATTAGTATTAGGGTCCATATATGTTTCAACTATATTTGTATGACTCTCAATAAGCTCATAGAGCTTATAATTAAGTTGTGGCTCAACTGTCGGGCTTGTTGGGCCGGTTGGGCCCGGGCCGAGCACTCTTGAGTATTATATGAGCCCATTGTGGCCCGTTGCTTCTCTTAGCAACTTACATGATTATTCGAAAGGCCCTAGTGGCAAAATGTCATGTATTTAGCTCGTATACACGTCGTATCTTACATGCAAGTGTTCACAAATGTCGCGTTCGTATTCCCAAGCCATCGTGTATAGTTCACAACGAAAGTTTACGTGTTGTTTTTATTAAAATCGTGTCTAAGGTATAAGTATACATCGAGGTCCAAGTTTTTATATAACAAAAGTTTTAAAGCCTTTGCTTGTTAAAGATCCCACATGTTACGTGTTTTTCCCATCGTAATTCCTTACACAACACAAGTCCGATTAAAACTCCATATCAGGAGGGAGGGGGGGGGTAGCAGTATAAATGTACATTTTCAACTTAATACGTGTGAATTCTTACTAGCGCAATTTATAAACATATACGAGTCATATTGGCTAGCTAACAAAGGAAACAAATATAATACTTAAGGAAATAGGGTTAAACCGCGACTTACAAGGGTCCTAATGCTTTGGTTCGAGTGTATGCGAGCAATGTGGCAACCCACGCGTATAAAATACGATCAATAACCAAACCCTAGCTTCAAAGCTTTGTAAATACCCAACCCTAGCTCGTGTAAACTTCTTTATAAACTTGTATGATAACTAGAAATGTTTGTGGGTTCGAATGAGATCAAGGGAGGTGTTTGGTTGTGGTTTGAGACCCGAATAAGAGAAAAGGAGTATGTATGTTTATTGTTTGAGTGAGTGTGAGTTGTAAGAGTTTAAAATGTCAAGTGTGAGTGTGTATTTATAGACAAGTGCTTAGTTAGCTTTTCTAGTCCCACAAACCAAACTAAAACGGATCCAAGCCCTAGTGGTTTTGTGTTTTCTAGTTTATTGGACATAGTTTTGCTAATCTACGTAGTACATATCTTAATTACATGATATAAGTACAAGATTTATACAACAGGATTTTTGTAAGATCTCATGATGTTATAGTAGTTGTGAGGGAGGGTGCACGGTCATCAAGAGAAGGAAAGGGCTCACATGGTTATTAACCATTATGTATTTAGGCTAAGTGGAGACATTTAGTACATGTTTTAATTACCCATGGATTGTACATGTACTTAGGAAGGTATTAGGATCTTTTCTAGTTGATTTAGCACATGGTTTAAATGGTTTATGGGTTTTATATACCCATGTCCGGCCATAGTGGCTTAGTAACACAAGTTTTGATTTAATTTTTGTGTTAAGGTTTATAAGTGGGTATTGGTTTGAGCCTAGGTAAGTCTAGGTATTTTCGGGGTGTGTCCAAACGTATTTTATCGCGAAACGTAAACCTTTTACGTGGACCAATAAAAATAAATATTACGCAAAGTTAATAATTGATCTTCTAATATTATATAATTACTTGGTTGATTTAAACTTAATTTTATGATTGATGACCGTTTACATTAAATGATTATTTCTATTCTACGCGATTTGTCTAAAAGTTAAATAAATGTAAAACGCGTATAGGGACCAAATTAAATAGTGACAATTACTAGAGTCATAAAATGACCTGAAATTGAGGAAATGTTACATCTCCACCCGTAATAAGAGCTTTGTCCTTAAAGCTTAAGAACCGCGTTTGTAGTGGATGACGAAGCCGGTTTTTGTGAAAAGTTGTGGGTATATCTTTCTTTGAACCGAATCCTCACTTCCCAGGTGAACTCAGGACCTCTCCTAGATTCCGAACTAACCATAAACCAATGGTATCCGGCTTAGCTTTAAATCGTTTGATATCCCGTTTCCATGATTTCAACGGGATCTTCCACAAACTGAGCTTATCAGTCAAGAATTAATTTCCTTCTACTGCATGACTAGAGTTTCGTCTGCGTAACATTTCTTTAGATTTGACACATGGAAAGTATGGTGAACTCTGATGAAACTCTTGAGGAAGTTCCGGCTTGTAGGCACCTTTCCAACTTTTGCTAATATTTTGAAAGGTCCGACGTATCTCGGGTTCAGCTTGCCCCGCTTACCGAACCGTACGACTCCTTTCCAAGGTGAGACCTTGAGCATAACTCTGTCTCCAACTTCGAACTCCATCGGCTTTCGCTTCCGATCAGCGTAGCTCTTTTGTCGATCCTGTGCCGCTTGCATCCTTTGCTTGATCAGGACGATCTTTTCCGTTGTTTCTTGGATTAATTCTGGACCAGTCAGTTGGGCTTCCCCAACCTCGGCCCAGCATACTGGTGATCGGCATTTTCGACCATACAGTGCCTCATAAGGGGCGGCCTTTATGCTAGCGTGATAACTGTTGTTATATGAAAACTCGGCCAATGGCAAATGCTTAACCCAGCCTTTGCCAAAATCAATCACGCAAGCACGTAGCATGTCCTCGAGAGTTTGAATGGTCCTCTCGCTCTGGCCGTCAGTTTCTGGATGATACGCAGTGCTCATGCTAATATCCGTACCCAAAGCTTTTTGAAATGATCTCCAGAAATTTGAAGTGAATCTTCCATCACGATCACAGATAATTGAGGCAGGTATCCCGTGTCTTGCCACTATCCTGTTCAAGTACAATCTTGCCAATTTATCCAACGGATCATTCTCCCGTATTGGTAGAAAGTGAGCAGATTTTGTAAGTCGATCCACAATCACCCAGATGGTGTCGAAACCCTGTGACGACCTAGGAAGTTTGGTGATAAAATCCATTGTTATATTATCCCACTTCCACTCGGGTATTTCTGGTTGTACTAGCAATCCTGATGGCCTTTGATGTTCGGCCTTGACTCTTGCACATGTCACATCTTGGTACATCTTTTCTGAACCGGGATGGATAGAATATTTCGACTTGTGGGATTCGTGCATGATCACGGATCTTAAGTCTCCATAGCAAGGTACCCAACTCCTGCCGTATAAGCATAGAGTTCCATCGGCACGCGGTTCCAGTCTTTCCTTGGGTATATCCCTTCGGATTGTAACACCCTCAAATCTGAGTATGCAGCGGAATGTTGAATATCCGAAGGCGTTACATTATGGGTCAATAGCACAAG
>BQNB010004353.1:69299-108403 GCA_026074375.1 Tanacetum coccineum | reverse complement strand
TCTCTTTCCCCCCTCCTCGACCACTGTTCACAACCAGCCAAAACCCATTACACCACCCTTCCCCACCCCCACATGGCCTCATGACAGTTTTTGGCCAATAGCCATTTTGCTTATTATAGCTTATTTAGCTTATTAGGTTAGTCTAAGCCTGTTCTAGCTTATTTGGTTTTGTCTCAAGTTTATTTGAGCTTATTTGCTTTTTAGTATAAAATTTTAAGTGTTTTAACCATTTCTAGCTTTTCTGTCTATTTAGCTTATTGTCATTGCTTATTTTTGATCTCTTTTGCTTTTTAGGTATAACTTATTGCTTGTTTTAGCTTATTTTCCATTTTCAGTTGCTATTTGTTTAAAAGAAAGCCAAACAGTTAGTTTTTTTACTTAGAGTAAATTAAGCATTTCTGTCAAGCTTTTTCAGCGTATTTCGTGCTTATTTGTTAGGTATAAAATTTTTATCTTTTTTAAAGTTGCTTATTTTCAGCTTATCTAAAAAGTTGTAAAAAAAATAAAAAACAAAAACGTTAGGATTAGAAGAAGCCCCAAGTGAGCAAGGATCGAACTTGGGACCTCAACCCCATCGACCAACGTTTATAACACATACTCACTACCGGTGTGCTACAATAGCTCATCCGGTAGTGTTTTGAAAAATATAATACTTACCCTCTTTCTTTCCTTTTATTTTAATAAGCACTTCGAAGCTTATTTTAAGCTTTTCCGGCCTTATTGGATAAGCTGTCTCATTAAGCTTATTTTTCCTGCATTCTTCATATAGTTTAGGACTTTTGTGCATTTTTCTAGATTTTTACCATTTAGTTTACTATTTTTAATTAATTTTTCTTTTTAAAATCGTTTTTAATTCATAATAAATTATAAAAAAATCAAAAAAATATAATTCTTCTTTAGAATTTTTTTTATCATATTGCACATAGGAAAAATAGATTTGCTCTCGTAGGGTTGTTTTTGCAAAATTTCATTTTTTAAAGAACGGGATTCGTTCCCGTTCACATTTTTTGTGTTTTAAAGCTCAAATCAACGCCGTTTTCGTTCTAGTTTTCTCTAATCTTACTTTTTAGTTAATTAGAGTCTATTAAAAGTGAAACAATCATTAGCATAGATTGCATTATTTTTTACGTAGATTTAGAAATCCAATCCAAATCTTTTCCATTCAAACATCAAATATCAAATCGACTCTCGACTTTCCAATTCACTCCTCGTTGGGACTACGACCCGGGAACATCATATACTACTTTCGGTTTCATTGATTTTGTAGATTTTGATCCTTATTATATATTTATATTTATTTATATTTATATATATTCATAAAGGGTTGAATCTAACATAAATCAATTTTTGGCGCCGTTGCCGGGGAAAGAGTGAAAGCGTTTGTCGTTTCGAAGTTTGACAATTAGTGCTTTGAAGATCCTTCCTTGTGGAGTTATTTTCTTTATAAAAATACAAAAATACAAAAATATTTTTCATTTTCTTTTATTAGTATATTATAAAAACCAAGAAAAAAAATCAAGAAAAATCAAAAATACTAAAAAAAATTGTCCTTAATTTATCAATAAAAATCATCAAGTGTAAAAAAACACCAACTTTTATTACTTTTATTGAAGTATTATCCATTAATAAGTTCTCAAACCAACGATCAAAACATTACCTTTCTGTCACTCGCGACGTACGGCTACCTTTAAAAGTTATTCTTTTAACGAGCTTACGTAGAAGCTTGTTGATTATTAGTTTAAGTGTTCTATCTCGTTGTCCAGAGAGAGAGAGAGAAAATAGATTGTGAAAATTATTGAAAAACCAAAAAATTAGTGTAATTTTTTTAATTTTAAGTGCTTATGCGCACTCGTTCTCAATCTCGTATCAAAACCGTCCTCAAACACAAGCCCAACGGTAGTTGTTGAACCTTTTAATCTTGAAGAACCTACTTGATAATCCTTCCCGTAGTTAACATGGCCGTCCGTATAATGGAGCCTTGGTGGTGCCGGACCACTCCCGCCAGGATGGAGGTGGTTACCTAGTTCCACCGACCTCCGGACTAATGGAGGAGGTTGTGCCAACAATCTTCAGATGGTCTGCGGTGGACCCAATTGCTCCGATTGCAATTCTAGCATACGATCTTTTGAGTTAAGAATGACATGATTCAACTATGTTCAAAATTCGTGTCCATTCGATGTTCGCGACCGGGTGATGATGCCAACAAGCATCTAAACAATTTTTGCCAATGTCACCCCAAAGAATGAAAGATGAATGGGGTCTCGATGAGCACTTCATTACATCTCTTCCACTTACTCCTTGCAAGATCGTTCCTACCAAATGGTTTGATCGGTTTGCCAAGGAATTCTATCAACTCTTTGACCCAAATGGCAAAAATATTTCTCTAAAATACTTCCCACCCCTCTATGGTGACCAAGTGAGAATGATATTACGAATTTCCGGTCAAAGACCCGATGAGTCGTTATTACGATCTTGAGGAACGTTATAATCTTTCAATGGTCGTTGAAACCACAAACATAGTTTACCGTGATCTCCAAATAGATACCTCTCTATAAGGGTTAACATTAAGAGCGTGATACTATCAAATTTTTTTTTTAACAGCTGCCGGCGGTGACCTTTTTGAAAGGCGCCACGAAGAGTGCTATGATCTTATCGAAAAATTTGATCCGCCATCACAATGATTGGATACTTACCTGGTCAACGGAATGAGTCATCGAGTTCGATATTTTAGATCCTGAAATAGACGTCCCTTAAGCTTCAATGGAATTAAATGAATAGGAAACTTAACAAGAATGCTCCAACAACCAAACAATTAATTCACGTATCAACGACGTGCGATAACTTATGGTGGTCCTCTTTCTTTACATATGTTTGTCCAGCCACCGCTGGCAAAATCAAAACATATATGCTTTGGGGAGCCTACAATCAGGTGGTAATTTCCTACCAACCTCAAGGAACCGCCCAATCTGCTTACTATAGTTCGTACAATTTATCTCAGTCAACTAGGGTTTCCAATCAAAAAACTCAAAATTAGGAACCAATCTAAACAACCAGGTTCAGCCCTTACCAAAATCGGAATCAAAGAAACAACCAAAGTAACAATCAGGGTAGAATTTAGTTTCCAGGGTGCTATTCATACATCAGAATCAGGGTTCAAAAAAGTTATCACAGCCCCTAATACCCAACTCCGGTTGCTTTCCCACAAGAATTAACAAACTACATAAGGATTACGAAAACAGGATCAAATTCAATGCAAACTCAAATGAACAACTTGGCTACTTTGAATCAAAGGCTTGAAAGTTATGCTAGGTAACTTTATCAATATGAGAGACGCTTCTTCATCAGGTACGGGATCTCCCCTTAGCAACACCATTGCTTAACCCTGGAAGGTGAATTAAAAGCCATTACCACTCGAAGTGGTCTTGTCCTTGATGAACCTTCCTTTCCTATGCCTCCTCACATTCATTAATACGGTAGAGGATGAACGTGTAGAGGTGACTTTCACGGACCCGAAAACATGGTGAGTTTAACATTAAGGTCCCACCCCTTAGTCAAAAAGCTAAACAAAGAAATTTTATGATTCATCAAAGGGATCCTCGTCACCCGAAATATCCTTGTCGTCTAGAATGGAACCAAGAGAAACAAAAAGAAAAGGATGTGTTCCAAATTCACAAATTATTGGCAAATGTTTAAACAGCTTCATATCAATATCACTCTTGCAATGCATTATTTCTTATCCCGAAATATCAAAGATGCTTAAGAGTCTTACTTTCCAACAAAGAAATACACCCGTTAGTGAAAATTGCTCAGCGGTCTATCCTAAATTAGCTTCCCGAAAAGCTAGTGACCCTGGGGAAATTTCTCATTCCGTGTGGTTTTAATTAGCTCAAGTGCAGGCCTAGCCCGATCTAGTTGCTCAGCATGAACTTGATGCCACTCTCGGTGTGGAAAGAGTATAGGACTACCCAAGCTTATTTCCATCCCAAATGACTCTGAACTTGCTAACCGTGATATTTGCACTCCAAAAGGAATTGCAAGAGATGTCTTTGTTCCTTGTTGATTATGAGGGGGGGGTGGGGGGGAAGGGGGGGGGGGGGGGGGGGGGGGGGGGGGGGGGGGGGGGGGGGGTGGGGGGGGGGGGGGGGGGGGGGGGGGGGGGGGGGGGGGGGGGGGGGGGGGGGGCGGGGGGGGGGGGGGTATGTTGATCAAATTATGTTTCAGGCCATTTACATAAGCAACCCTTATGAATGTGATCCCATTGCAGTTCACTAAGCCATATCCTCTGTATCACCTGAAGAGTTATCTCCAAATACCACTTTAGTACCTAACTCCTTTGAATATCTATGCAGATATTGTTTAACCCCTGTCATATGTCTAGAACAACCACTATCTAGATACCATACAAATCTCTTTAAGTAATCCTGCACAGACATTTGAAACATATTAGTTTATTTTGTGAACCAGCTTTTCAGTGGGTTCATTGTATTACTGAGTAGCAATTCTTGGTTAACTATTGTTGGGAAGGGTGTTTTTATCACAGTTAGAGGGTTTATGAGCAATGCTACCACATATATCACATCTAGGGGTAGTACTCATACTTATCGGAGTGATGGTCATTGAACCTCAATACTTGCAAGGTGCAAAAGGTTTAGGTATCTTAAGACCCTTTCTAGAAGAGGTAGCCTGAGATGTTTGAGCTTTGAGCTTACACAGGGTCTTCTTCACAACAACTTGTTTAGGGTGTTCTTTTGTCAAGTGGTCAATATATTGGCAAATAGAACATTGAGGTTTATTATAATAGTCCTCCAAGAGGTGATTTTTTGAAACTATAGTGTTTACAAGGACAAAATCTAGTCTTTTGTTTGCCTTTAATTGACTTAGAACTCCCAATTAGTAAAACAAATAACGAGTTAACAGATGAAGGTTTGATATGTTCTTCAAGTCCTTTTACCTCTTGCATTAAGGTAAGAAGTAGTTGTTCATTGGATGAGTCAGCTTTCTTCTTAGGATTTGGGCCAGGGACAAAAGGTGACTTGGTCTGAGCCTTTTTCTTGGTTACTTTGACTGAAGATTCCTTTTTAGTAACGTGTTTAGTATTATTAGAGACTTTGCAAGTTTAAATCAGATAAGCTGGTGGTGTGACATCATTTGATGTACTAATGGGATCAGCCCCTCAAAAGTTTAGGAAGAGGAGGTAGAGGTTCATGTTTATCATACTGAGATTCAGTGTCAGAGGTGACCTCATGAGCAATTTCAGAGGGAGAGATTTCACATTTAGTGAACACAATTTCCTTTGAGAAGATTGTTTCCTTTCCTTTACCTCGTCTACCTAGGGCATGGACAATATCACTAGGGACTTGTTTAGTGAGAAGTTGGTCTTGGGTGACCTTAGTAGAAGTCCATTTCTTAATGACCTTTTTCAAGTCAGAGATTTCCTCCCTTAGAGATTCATTATCCAAATTTAATCTGGTAATCTCATAATAAAAGGAAATTTTGTGGGATTAGTATTCTTTAGGTTAATAAGTTCAGATTCACACGAGGACAACTCTTTTTTAAGAGAGCTGAACTTGTTGAATAAGTTTTTCCTCTAATCTTCCACATAGTGGAGGTCTACATTTGTATAATCTAGAACATGTTTCCTTTCATCACCATCAGTCATTGAAAGAAGTCTTTGTACCTTTTTCATGGTGATTTCCACCCACAGACCAAACCTAGCATCAGCATTTCCTACAACTGGATCATCCTTAGTGATAGCCATGAAAGCTTTAACCTTGGTAACAGCTTCATCCTCAAAGGATAGATATTCTTTATTCCAGACAAAAGACTCAGCTACCAACCCTTTTTCACTTTGGTAAGAAGGCCTAACTCAACTTTTAGTGCTTTGTATTTCCCCCGATAGTCTTTTTGATTATTGTCAACATTTTGATTGTGATGTTGTGATGAGAATGGATTATGGTGAAATTTAGGTTGCTTGTAGGTTCTGTTTGATGAAGGATAAAATGGTGAGGAAGTTTTGTTTGAACGAAAATCTTTTTGGAATTATCATTGTTTCCCACAAGCAAAACAAGTTTCATTGGATTTGTCCATTGGTTTCCTAGCTAAACCAACTCTTCTAGATCTTTTATAGAATCTCTTCTGATTTGCTAGGATAACTCTATCATGAAACTCAACATTCAAGTCAGCTAGGAATTAACTGTTGCTCCTGGTGTCTTCTTCAACATCTGAGTCAATGTCCTGAGTGCAAGTGTTAGAAATCAAGGCTTTTGATGTAGAGCTTTGAATGGTAAATCTCTTAGTCTCAGACTTATAGATTTGATCAAGCAGCTCTTCTTTATAGTTATAGTTTCCATACAGAGTAGCTAAGCTATCATTTTTGATAGCGTTATTAGCTCTCTAAGTTTGATTCATACTTAGTCATTTCTTGGCTAAGCTGTTAACAAATGTGGCATTAACTTCAGCTTGAGGAATTTTAACATCTTTGTTTTCAAGTTCAATTAACAAAATTTTCAGTCTAGTGTAGGTTTCTTTCACTTTTTCATCTTTAAGTACTTTAAAAGTATTGAACTTTAGTCTAAGGCCTGCAATTTTGGTATTCCTAGTATTAGATGGTCCCTCATGACTCAATATTAAATCATTCCACATGGATTTAGCAGTGGCACATTAAATGACAGATTTCATCACATCATTGGGTAGACAAGAGATGATTATTCTTTTCAATCTCTTATCTTGATTTGTAAGTTTTCTGTCATCATGAGACCACTGCTTTTGAGGTTTTTTTTAAATATTTTCAGAAGTAGATGTAGGAGACTTAGGAACATAGGGTCTATTTTCTAGTATTTCAAGAAGGTAAGGTTCAAGACCATCAATATAAACCAAGAACCTGTCCTTCCAACTGGTGAAATCATCCACATCAAACGGTGAAACATTTGTGACATGAGAACCTCCCCTAGAATCAAAAACTTATAGGAGATCATCATTAACAACATTTTAGGTTACATTATTTGTACCACTGTTGTTAGTGTTGTAGATTGAATATTTTCTACTTTGTTAGGGTTTCTAGCATTTCCAAAAGTAGTGACTAGAGGTGGTGGGATAGTTCTAGACATGATTGGATCTTGATTTTAAAAACAAAGAACTTATAACTAAGTTTTATAAATCAAACAGCTTTGATACCAATTGAACGTCCCAATTAACATGTCTATATGGAATTATGCAACACTATTGAAAACAAATAACACAATCTATAACTTTTCAATAGTGTAATTATTTATTGATATAAATCAATGTTAGGTCACATGAATATTGAATCACACGATGTAATCACGATTAAGCTTGAGAGAATAAGAGAGGAAGGCAAGTATTTTCACAATTTTCCATTTTTTTAAAGAAAAGAGAAATGGGAGGGAAAGTGAGTTTGTTACAAGCCTTAACCTTCCCATCTAATGGGAATGGGTATTTATAGCAGGATTATCATCCATCCTTTATTCTTAATTATAGCTAATTAGTCCCTATAGTTTGGAATGTAAGCTAATTTTCACTTAAAACTTACATATCCTTATTACAAAACTGCTTTCTACTTAAAAAGTAAAGACAAAACATTAATAAATAATAACACCGCTTATAGTATCATAATTGACACTTTTATGATCCTAACAATCTCTCCCTAAGGGTCGATTATACTGGGCGATCCCTTTTTGATCCTAGTGGTCTTCCATTCACATACATCTCTTAACGTCTCATCTGATTTTGATGCTTTAAACATTCTCTTATATCTTCTTCATAGTATCTTAAGAGTTCATCATGATCTTTACTGAGACTTGGGTTAGCATATCCATACTTTACATCTTTATTATATTTCTCCAATCCTTTCAAAACTCACTTCAAGGTTGCATCACAGAACTTATGGATCTCTTTATGAATCATCACTTTCTTTTCCTTTTTGATGTTCTCATAAATATTTCCACATACTGGTTCAGAGATGATGTTGAACAATTCATATTCTTCAATGCCAGAGAATGTGATTGTTGGAGCAGTAAGATTGACTTTCTGTTGGTAGCTTTCCATGCCAAGTTAGAAATCATGAACTCTTTCCTAGATGACTGTAGCTCTAATAAAGACAACTAACGATCCCAATAACCTAGTTTCTCTGTAATCCTTTACTTTATCATTGATGCACAACAAGTACATGTCTTTAATGTCGTTCTTGTTGAGATACTTGTAGTCTGGTTCAGTGATCGGATCTATCTTTCTATTAGCTCTTCTTACGATGATCTTTGTTATGAACTTGTGCTCATGACCCCATTCATATGTTATTTTGATGATTTCAACTATCTTTGATTCTGAGTAAACTTCATGAGGATTGTTTCTAAGTTGTTTGTGCCTTCTAATGTGATCTTGCTTTGCCTACATATTCTTCCAATGTTCCACACTATATCGGGCATACACATTAAACTTCTCGAGACGTTTATTAACCCACCTTGACCATATCATCATCAGGAAATGGAACTACAGGAAACTTATGTAAAGACATAGTGTACTTCTTTGGTCCTAAGTTCCCATGCTTAAGATAGAATAGGTCTTGATTCATCAGAGTCAATGGTGGAGCTTTTAGATGTTTTTAGCAGCTGAAAACAACTTGTACTTTCTTCTTTGGGGTTGGTAGAGTCAACCTCTCTTTACTGCTTTCCCAAACAATAGCATTCTTGAGATAGTTCTGCATTTGATCTAAATGATATTAATGCTCTTCTCCTGATTTGCATCTTTGTGTTAGCATCTCATTTACAGCTTTTTTCAGTTTAGCTTCATCAACTTCTTTTGACATTTCATCCACAAGTTCTTGTGATATTTTGTCGCCGGGAACTGCATCATCAGCTGTTCCAACATCTTCCATCCAAGCATCAAATTCTTCTAATTGTTCTTGAGCGCCTGATCTTGAGCTTGGCGGATTTGGGTCTTGTTCCATAGCTTGACCATATGACGATTCACCTACTGAATAAGTTCCATACTCTAAAGTTTTTTGCCTCTTTGCACTACTCTCTTCCTCAAGACGAGCACCATCATCTTGATAATCGTCATGATCTCCTATGCAAATAACAGATGGACGGTAAGCTGTGGCAGCAGTAATCCCTTCAAACTTGATTTTGAGAGACAACCAGATGGGTAAATCTTATTGTTGTAACTGCTCATCATTCTTCATAATTAAGTAAAGTTGATATTGTTGTTCTTGAGCAGTAGCTTGTGCAGTTTGTGTTGGATGAATGTGAAGAATATTGTTAGACATGTAATTCCTTAATAATGAATCAACCTGAGAAGGAATATGATTAGAAACAACATCATTAACCTGAGATATAACCTATGCACGAAGAGTCGGACGTTCCTTATGATTGGCCTTAGCAATCATTGCAACTATGTCATCTTTATACTTTTGTCTTTCCAATAGAAGTCCTTCAGCAACATATACTAGAACAGTCATCTTTGCAATCATGTTGAATTCTTTGTTAACCATTGAAGGGAGCATTTCTTTTAAAGCTTGATACAACATCTCAGACAATTCGTTGAGGTTTTTCTTTGGCATGAAAGTCTTTACCAAATGTCCAAACAACAAACCATAACAACCACCCATCTGATGAATAAAGCTCTTGCATCTTTTGAAGCGTCCTGTTTTATGTTTTGATGAAGATGAAGAAGGTATAGATGCAGTGCAAGTATGTGTAACCGTAAATTCCTGGAGTGTCTCCTTATCTGTAGATAAAGGAACATTATGAGTCCTAGGGGATCTAATGGGTGTGGAAGGGGGTGATTTCCTAGTCTCCTCTATACACTTTCCCTTCTCACGCCTTCTCTTGATCAACGTCTCTTCAGCTGATTCTTCCTCCTCTTCATTAGAATTAACAGGTACTAAATCAGCATCAATCTCCGCCTCCGGACTTTCCTTTCACTCCTAGGCTCTATCCTAGTGTCGGATCTTCTTGATTATTAAAGATATCATTTATAAACTCATTCATATTAACATTATCATTTCATTCCAGCAAGTTTTCTATGTCTTCATCAACTATGTGCTCTTAAACCTATTCAACATTCTACCTAGATTTAAAATCATCAAGACATCTTTGAGTTGCAATACTCATTTGTATTGTCTGATGTAAATTAGTAACATCAATCTCAACAGCTGTTGGTATCGGTGTTTTAGGTTCAGGTTCTTGTCGTCTTGGTACAAGAAATCTAATTACAGTAGATCTGTTTAGAGCACTTGATTCTCCTTCAACAACTTCAGGGTTATGTGTACTAGGGGCGCTAGTTGTCCTATGCGTTCCCTAGGCAGACTCAATCGGTTGCGACTGAGTCGTAGGAACATATACCTAGAAAATAGTAGCATACATCCTATAATAATCAATAAGCTTCACATCTGCAGTCACCATCCAATTAGGAATCTTCATTCTAGCTCCATCCATATTCTTTCCAGAGTTGAATATGTTTTTAACAAGATCATCATTTTTAACTTTGTAATAGTTATCATGAATTCTACATGAAATATCTGGATGCTCAGTCATGTAGTAATCAATGATGATCTTTGTAAACCTTGGGTAAGGAATCAAATTTGTTGGATGTGTAAGAGAAAAGTGTAGACCTTCCTAGAGAATTTCAGCATAGTATACATGAACGTTGTTAATAAAGCAATAAAGCATTTCATTATCTAAACTGAAGGTTGATCATGCCATGTGGCTTGCGTGGTTAGGCATCGTGCAAATATCTTGCAAAGTGTTTGTCATGGCTGTGGAAGTCCTTTTGACACAAAATTTGATAGAGATCGTAATGGCAGCTTGATGTGTTGTAGTAAGGTGTGTGATTTTATGATTTTAAGTTTTAAAAAAACAACACTTTAACGGGCAGTGTACCCGGTTAGATGGGAGTTTTGTGGTAAGTATGGCATCGATCACTAAGAGCAAGAAACAATCTTTTAATTTATTAATATTTTGGTTATCTAGACTAAGTTAATTCTATTTTATGTTAAACCTATGCTAAACCTATGTTAATCCTAAATCTAATGGATAAGGGGGTTTTTAGCCTGAGAGACTGGCACGGGTTTTGTGGTGACTAAAATCAACTTAAGATAGTAAAACACACGCAATCAAATTGACAAAAGATAAAAGAGTTGTCTAGCCAAATATAAGAAAACTATATTAACCATTATTAATCTAATCAGAACGTTGGTTTGTTTATTTAGTGCAATGATTACTTATCTCTAGGCGGCATATCATTCTTAAGACTTAGGCGGTACTTCTTCCTAAGACCTAGATACGAAGAATTCTGTTACAATTAAACGTATCCGCATAAAGCATCCTTATTTGCTGATTATAATATATCTTAGGGATTAAAGCAATGGTGATCTTGTTAAACCCCAGCTCATAGAGACTTTACCCACTTACTGCTTAAAGGCAATTCATACACTAGTAGTCCACTAACCAAGTCTTTACCAATTAATTGAGAACGTACTTGTTGATCTTAACGGTCACCTGTTGGTCCAACTAAGCTCACAATGTAAGGGCAAAGATAGGTTATTATTTGTGATCTTATTGGTCTAGATGTATAAATCACTATATGGAGAGCTATCCTGACATCTAGATTACATGGTCCGTATCACTAGATCAAGTTGAATGATAGTTCGCATACAAAAGCACGTAAACAAGTATAAACTCATAAACATAAACAAGCAATCAACGATAAATTAAGCAATCGAGATAAACAAACCAAACATTTAGATCTTCATAATAATGGCTAATACCCAAAGGTATTAACCTTCAAACGTCATAATCAATACAAAAGTAATAATTTAGCCAAGGTAAACTAACCGAGTTAACGAATGATACCAAAAACTAAACGATTACAAGAGTAAAGGAGATTACAAGTTGTTTCCTATGAAATTAATTACATTGCAAGACCTCTTCTGCTCTTCTTCTCTTCTGAAAATAGACTTTTATGGTTTAGGTATCGAAAATATGATTTAGCACCTTGTAAACCCGTTTTTAGGTTTTCTATTTATAAGGTCTGGAATATGGTCGATACGGCGTATTGATTGAGGTCAATACAGCGTATCGGGGGTTTCTTGGAGTAGGGACCACGTTCGATATCTTCCAGAATATTTTATTTACATAGCTTGAATATGGCGTATTGCTCTTCTCTGGATATGGCGTATTGGATCTTATTCCTTTGTGGTCTTTAGTGAAGTGCAGGCACAGATACGCCGTATCTTCCTTGATGGATACGGCGTATTAGATGTCAGAACAGTAATATTTAAATGTCTTCGTTTAAGCTCCAGAATGCGTGCCTTTTTGCTAATCTTCACCAAGTACTTCATAATTACTACAATTCTCAAATACAAACGATTAAGTAACAATTCTTTGCAATAATGATACAAAATGGGTTATTTACATCGGATAAATGATGCTATAAAAGTAATGTTATTTGATGCCATCAAATATCCCCCCACTTGAATCTTACTTGTCCTTAAGTAGCCTTTAGAAGTTTATAAAATTGTATCCCTAAGGATTTTTCCGCTAAGCATTTATTTGATTTATTACAAGTACACAACCAAACACCTCACGAAATAGGTAGATTAAAACACTCAAATCACTCAACTAATCTATGTGGTAACATGTAACTAATTCGCTCAATTGCTTGATCGTGACGAGTATTCTATCATAGGATTGGCAAGGATACACATCTCCACCACTAGAGCTAAGGAGTAACAAGTTTATAAAGGTAAAATGGGTTTTTATAAATAAGGCTTAGGGTTGATCATTCTACAATTCTTTCACCGAAGAAGTAGCCGGGGGGCGGGGGGGGGGACGGGGGGGGGGGGGAGCCGTGGAGGCGCGGAACGTGGGCAGGGGGCGGGGAGGGGGAGGGGGGGGGAGATAGGGGCACGGGTGGGGGGACGGGGGGGCGGGGGTGAATGTTTCTGGGGTGTGCGGCGGGTGAGGGGTATGGTGTATGTGGGGTTATCTGGGACTGATTGGAAGCGGGGAGGGGGATAAATACGGGAAAGAACGTGATAAATCACGTCGAGGTCTTAGGTGTAGTTGTAGGTCAGTGTTGAACATACATGGCCGTAACAACGGAATAGACATGTGTGTTCGATCACATCCTCATTCGAGTTTAACCAAGGGTTAGGATGAAGAATGATATAGGGTATGGATCTTCTAACTTTCACCAAAAGTAATAAACCAACAAGGCAGCTGAATCATGCATACATAGCCGTAACGACGGGATAGACATGCATGTTCGATCACATCTTTATTCGAGTGAAACCCAAGGTTAATGATTAGGAAAGGGAAATAAATTGTTGTTAAATAAAAATTACGAAACAAATAGACTAAGTCCAAAACAAATAATGCACAAGTTGCTAGACACTTTTTTCCCGGCCATTACCATGATAAAGACACAACTGTTTACACACGTCTTGATCATTGATAAAAAACCACAACCTAAGTTGGCATTCCGATAACATAACTTCCCAATCATCCCATACTTTACATACTTTTACAAGATAAGTGGCGATATCTACTACTTTATACAAAACTTTACATCGTTGACTTATAAGATGTATCAACGAATAATTGATCATTCATATAATTCCTTTGGTTTAAGCTTTTGTGAAACGATTAACTCCAAACTTTTCTTCCTCTTTTTTGTTGCGATTTTTCTAATTTTTTTGTTTTTTTTTCAAACTACGAAACTTGGTGTAATTTCACCATCTTCACGATCATAATAACTCCAGATAATTCTTCATTCTTTGGACGTACCAATAATTGTGATGGTAGTAAATATACATGAGTTTTGACTACTGATGTGTCGTTGTGTGGTGTATATTTTATTGTTTCAAGTTTTAAATTTATATGTTGCCGAGTAAACCAAAATCAACACTTTAACGGGCAGTGTACCCGAATGGTAGTAGTTTCGTGGTAAGTAGGGTGTCGAACACTTGAAGCGAGGTTAAATCTATCAATTTAATTAATATCTTGGTTATATAATCTATGTTAATTCTATTACTTTTCTAGGGGTATCTTACTCTTAAAATGAGAGTAAACAAAGGGTTTATACGGGGATTTAACTAACCAGTGTAGTTAGTTAATAAAACAAAATATAAAGGCTTTTTGTGTGTAATCCTAGAAATTTACCAATTTAAACAAGTTACTACATCTAAATCCATAGTACTCATTATTGTGGTCTCGAATAGATATACCAAGCCAAGTTCTAAAGTCTACAACATCACCGGCACACTCATATTTTGTGGAATTTGGGTAAACATTTGGAAACAGATAAAGTTAAATCCTCACAATATCTAATAAGGGTTATTGTGTGCGGGTTATGTAACAAGTAATTTCACAAAAGTATGCTTGAATTTTTTTTAAATTTGAGCATAATTTAAGCATTTTATGTGAAAAATAGGACAAGTATACATTCTAATTCCCATCCCCCCACTTAAATTTTATACAACGTCCTCGTTGTATAGATAAAACATTAAAAACGGGAAATTAAAAGAATTAGAATAAGAAACTCCCCTGATATTTTGCTCGGTAGATTTTCCATGTAGAATTATTGAGCAAGATTTATGTTGAACAGCCGTCTTGAGATTTCAAGACTCTAACACTTCCAGATTCCCAGATTGTAGATACTTCACACAATTTCTTTTCAGTGAGGTCATGTGCAAAATATAGGAAAAACATGCAAAATCCTATCTCGGGTATCTACAGTTAATTAAATAAGCTAAATAAATTGTACATGAGACTAATATGCCGTATCTATACGCCGTATCGAGAAACCTGTAAAAAGTATCTAAATATGGATCAGTATGTTGAATATGTCGTATCATGTGCATGAATACACCGTATTGACAGAATTACAATAATGTTTAAAGTGCATAAAAATAAAGGACTGATAACGTCCAGACGATCAATACGCCGTATGGTATGGAGCGAATACACCGTAATGATTTCTGGGAAGACAAGCTCGATAAAAATAAATAACAATCCGGGTTGTCTCCCGGGAATCACTTTTCTTTTAGATAGTCTTTAAGTTAGACTTTTTCCTTCCAGCTTCTTTCACACCATCTCATGCACGCTTATGTGCCCGCGTATGAGCCATTCTTCCATCTTCGCATTTGATATCATCAAATAACGTCAAACTTTACTATCATTTATCCTACGTATTTTACCCACTTTTATATAATTATTGCAAGATATTGGTACTTGATTGCTTAAAGTTTATTATTCTAGTAATTATGGAGTCACTTGTGAAGAAGAAGCAAAAAGGCGCAATTCTAGAGCTTAAACAAAGACATTTGAAGAATACTATTTTCTGCACCTATACACCGTATCCAGCAATGAAGATACGGCGTATCAGCGCCAGCTCAGCCAATACGCCGTATGCACAGCTATTCATCAGTCAAAGATATGCATTTAATATGATTGATGGTAATTATCTTAATTGATTTCATCTTATCGCGGACTCCAAGGAAATTAACCCCTATACGTCATATCCACTTATCCCCATACGGCGTATCCAAGCGTATTTCAGATACTATAAATACAAGACTCAAAAATGAGTTTTAGTGTGCAATATCACATTCTCTGTATAGTATACAACTAAAGTCGAATTTCTCAAGCCAAGAAGAGCAGCCAAGGTCGAGCACCACTCCTAATTCCATAGAAGACATCATGTAATTCTTACTTTCTTAATCATTCGATTTTAATTGTTTGATCACGTTTGTAATAATGACAATGATTGAGGGCTAATACCCTCGGGTATTAGCCATGTTAATGAAGGTTATAATGTTTGGTTTGTTTTAATCCGGCTTTGCTTAATTTATCGTTGTTGTTTAATTATGTTTATCGCCTTATACTTGTTTAAGTGCTTGTACATGCGACCTATCATTCAACTGGGTCTAGGGATACCTAACCAGTAACCTAGATACCGAGATGGCTCTTCATGTTGTGTTCTATATGCCCAGACCAATAGGATCACAAATGACACCTTATCATTACTCTTTGATTATGAGCTTAGTTGACCGACAGGTGACCCGATAATTGTTCAACCAGTATTGTTCATTTATTAATTGGTATTGATTTTGGTGGTGGACTACCGGTGTATAAAACAACATCAAGCAATAAGTGGGTAAAGTCCCGATGGGCTAGGGTATTAACAGGATCACCACTGCTTTAATTCCCTATGGTAGATTATAATTAAACTATAGGATGCTTTATGCGGATGCGTTAATCGTGACAGGATTGTTCGTGTCTAGGTCTTAGGAAGAAGTACCGCCTAAGTCTTAAGAATGATATGCCGCCTCGAGATAAGCAGCCATTGCACTAATTAATCAAACCAGCATTTAATCAGATTTAACATGGTTAATACAGTTTTCTATTATTTGGCTCGTTCCGCTCTTTTGTCTTGTGTTTATTTGCTTTAGTGTGTATTGTGCTTAGAATTGATATTTGTCACCATAAACCTGTGCCAGTCTCTCAGGCTGAAAACCCCCCTTTTACCTCTAGTAAATATGTATAGCATAGGTTTAACCAGTAATTAGACTAATCTAGATAGAATAAAATACTGATAGAATAATAAGTTAACTCTCACTCTTAGTGTTCGACACCCTACTTACCGCGAAGCTACATCTTGACTGGGTACTCTGCCTGTTAAAGTGTTGTCTTTAGGTTAGTCGGCTAAATATAAATGTAAAACCTGATAATCATAAATAACACCTATACAACGACACATCAAGGTTTTTGGCGCCGCTGCCGAGGAGTGATTAGTTTAATCTTTATTATTTTTAGTATTTCTAACCTTTAACTTGTTTAGTGTAAAATTATTAATTCTAATTTCTAACAGCTAATTGTTTAGTTTAATTGTGTGCTTTAATTTATTGCATTTAATTGTGTTTTATATAGTATTATGTTCTTACTGATCACTTGACATAGCATATCCACCAGTTGGATACGGCGTATCTAACTTTCTACTCAGGACAGCGTGTTGTTTTTACTGTCTAAACGGCGTATTTATTCTTCCAAACATACGGCGTATTCAGTGAACTCAATACGGTGTACTGCTATTCAACAGACTCATACAGCGTATTACTGATCCATTGAATACGGCGTATAAGTTATCTGATATAACAACAGTTTAATTTTCCCCCGTTTAAGCATCATACTAACATTTTCCTCTATTTCTAAGAAAGTGGTGATTGCAGAATACAACTCTAAGCGATGGCAGGATTTGATGACATAAAGAGGTGGAAAATGAATTTCTAAAAATATTGCACGATAACACCTTATATGGTTGATGAATGATCTTCTATATAATTGAGCCTCAAAAAGTTGGGAGATTGGTTTGTATCAGAATGTTACTCGAAGAGGCTGAAGCATATGTGATGTTTGTGAGACCTAAGAAAAATGAGGGGCGTATGAATTTGTGTGTATGGTTAGGACGTGAGAAAAAATAATGGTTGCTTATTTTTATATATCTGTAATCCACTAAAGGATCGGTTTCATTTTGTTGACCTGGCCAATGTTAAATGTCTAAATATGCGGCTGCTAAAAATGAATCAAGGTTGGGCTCGTAATTATTGATCACAACGTTGGAGCTGAGCTTGGGATAATAGACAAAAACATTTAGGCCGATATATTTTAAAATAGAGTGGGGCTAGAACGTTTATTAGTAATAGAAGTTGGTAATGGGCTACTAAGATTGGTATTAACGGATAAATCTGAGTTATCAGATTAAGCCAGGTATTAAAACAACTTCTTGCCGGGTAATGTATAAAAGACCGGGTTTATTACTTAGACGGGCCGTGCTTATGTAAATTTTTTAGCCCGATATCCGTTAATTACCACAACACATCAAAAATCACGAACAACAACACAACAAACACAATACATTACACTAAAAATGATCCTTATCAAAATTCACCTTCACTTATAATTTGGGACTAAAGTAATATTTCACAAGGAGTGTACTTATTTTGTCTCGTTCTTCTTACATCTCCATATCAAGATTACTTAATTAGTGAAGATGACTTGGATATCTATTTGCTTTGTGATTCTTATCTCTTTAATACCCATCAAAGTAGCTGATCACTATAAGGAGATACGTTGTAAATTCATTGTCTTACGTTCGTTGAGGAGATAGCAAGTGTTATGTATTTTTCTGTACTACTTTTTGGGTGATATATGAGGAGTTTTTCTCAAAGAGATATGGCCTCTACACTAATATCTTTCGTCACACATAAAGTAATAATATTTAGTCACAAGATGACGGTTTTTTGCTTCAATCAGTGATCATCAAAATAGACAATAGAATAGATAAAGGATTTAGTTCGGAGTGACAAGAAGAATATAAATAGATATGATTCGACATCTTCTCATAGATAATAGCTTATGCCATCACGGGCTATGTAAGCTAAGTTAATGTTCCAAGTTGAAATACGATGTTTACATGAGTAGGAAGAACCTCAGTTAGTCATCATCCTAGAGTGAGAAATGTGTACATCTGGTATCTTATTTATTTTTTATGTTACCATTTTGATGTTACCGTTTGACTACATAACGGGATAAATTGCTTTCACTCATGACTTAGTTGACTTTGGTAAAACAATTTAAATGGGTACATTCGGGACTTAGTTGACTTTGATGTTAACCATTTTGACTACATAAGGGATAAAATCTTACACCGTGACTTATAGTTTGACTTTGGTGTAACAAGTCATACTATGTCTTTCCGGGAGGGAGAAACGTACATTTCCTAATCTTAATTAATTTTGGTGCTACATTTTTGAATTCGAAAAAGGGATAAAGTGTGTACTTTGGTATAAGATTTACACATTAGTATGATGATAGCAAGTCATACCATGTCTTTCTGGGTACTTCAGAAAAGGGATAAAGTGTGTACTTCAAGACTGGAACGCTTCCTAAGTGAGATGATGTTGATGATATCATCCCTCCCATAGTGTATCCTAAATGAGAAAGGAGGTCCTTAAGAAGACTTCTACATTGATTCTTAATCAGTCTCAAGGATGCCTGTTTAGGAGGGAGCTTAAGAAAAAAGAGCCTACTGGTTGGGAGGGAGTTAAAACTCAACTAGATTCTACAAGCTGAAGAAATAAAGCTAGAGCATTTAAGTACATCAAGGTCATTAAAGACAATCTCAAAGAATGCTAGAATTCATTCTTATCATTTTACTTTATTTCTGCTTGTAGGAAACATTGTAACTAATTCACATGTGACACCATCTTGGAGGGAGATTGTTAGCCTTACTGTTTTGTAAAGCTGGGGTCTTTCATGTGAATTAGACTAGCTATGGACACTGCGTGTCACGCAAGGGTTATTATTGTATATTTGGTATAGTTAGCTTAATAATGGCTATAAAAAAATACTCCCATGGGTCGGTAGGGTGGAGTTCGATTTTCTTGTTTCACTTTCTCTTTCTAATAAAACACATTTGTCTTTCACCCCTCTCTTACTTTCTCTCCCTAGAAAATGTCAATGTTTCATCTTCTTGTGTTGATCAAAACCCGACCCAACGAAATAGTGAATCACTAGTCCTACAAATGCACCCCTCGTTGATGTCCTAGCTGGCATGCCCAATTAAGGGAAGTTCTTGAAAGATCTCGTGAACAACAAAAATAAGACGAAGAAAATCTCTACTGCCTTTTTAAATGAAGAATGCTCCGCAATTGTTCAAAACAAGCTCCCACCTAAACTGGGTGATCCTATGCACCGTAGCAGGTTTAGTTAAATACTCGGCCCATGTTGGCGATCTTGCACAAGCATCAACCTGATGCCATATTTATTATACGCTTCACTCTCAGGAGATACCTTAAAACCTACAAGGACGAGTATCCGTTTAGCTAATCATACTTACCAATACCCGATGGGAATTGCGAAGAACTTGCTCATCCAAGTTGGAAAATTCATATTTCCTGCTGATTTTGTTATCCTATAAATGGAGGAGGATGACAAAATTCTATCGGTTTTACTACAGATCATATAATTTGTTAAAGTTGTATATTAAATTTATTTACTGTTAATTTATTTAGTAATTTTTGTTTATTTAATTATTTTTCAATTCTGATGATTTTTATCTTGAGCTAGTTGATGTTTTTAACTCTTAATTTTAGGAAAGACCATCCCTGCACAGCTGATGCCATCATCCGAGTCAAAAACAAAAGAACTCAACATAGAGTTTGGAGATGATAGAATCACCATCTTATCGACAAAAACATGCAACAACTCACTCCTAATAATGACACAGCTTCCAATCCGCATGACTGTAATTAGGTCCTAAGTCTTGGATCTGATTAGCTTTTTGTAAGCCAATAGCTAATTTGAATAAATCCAAATCAACTATAAAACCAATGACTATGAATACTATTGCTAATGCGTAATCTTTAACACATTAATAATAAACAATTGTAAAACAAAGTTTGTATATTGCTATTGATTTCTATTAGGTTTGGGGATCCCTAAACACTATGTCCCGTATTTCCTTTTAACACCAATGAAACCTAAATGGCCTAACAAACGTGTGAAAGGATAATGCCATATCCTTTCCTAAGATATCTCCTAAGATATCTCTAAGATAACTATTATAACTATTCTGTTACATAAACAGACTTAACTAGACAAGGCCAGTACTAACTATAGTACTGCTAGACTTAACTTAGTACTGGCAGACTTAACTATGTCTACCAAACATAACTCTATAACTACCAGACTTAAGTCTGTTTATAATAATTCCTAACAATCCTCCCCTAACTTGAACTTCACTTGTGATCTTTAAGTTTCTTTGAGTGTCTTCATTATAAGCTTCTTGAGGATGTTGTGAGCATTATCTTTGGAATTATTCTTGAACTGCAACATGATGATCTTCCTGAATAAACAAGTTCTCGACTTCTATCAGCAATGCTTGAAATCATCACTACCTGATCTTTGCAGCAACTAATCTTCTAAGTATCATAATCAGCACTTCACAGCAACAAGTCATATCTCTTCAGCAACACTTGAATAAGCAGCAACATTAACTATATGTACATCAAATCATAAAGTTCAGTCAATTCTCATCACTTCCAGGGTAGTTAACTCCTATGAGAGGTGTAATCATATGAAAATATAATATATTTGATGTCTCTTACTAGTTAGCCATTAACTCTAAGTAGTCCAGTTCCCTAATTGGGCCAAAGAATAGTGTCATGTCCATTGGTTGACAGAAAACCATTTTAACTCTTAGTACATGAAATATTGGTGAGTTGAATACCATATGGTTTTTGGCAAACCATTACAGCCATGAACGGATTTGATATGCCTATACTCTGTAGCCGATGGTCAGGGCTAGTCAAACCTTTGGCACCTAGAAAAGCTAAATTCCATGGAGGATTGTAATATACCATATCGAACACTTATAACATGAAACTGATGAGTTGATGTACCAACCACTTTATGGTAAAGTGATCAACCATATAATATGATTTTGAAATTTGTCTTACCAAAGCCATAATCACAAGGACTATTTATGGTTATTCTACTAGCCTTATACGCACAATCCATAAACTTGTGGGCTACCAACACTTTACAAAAATAGATATGGTGAGTTTGAAAACCATATAATTTTTGGCAATTGTCAGGCCAAAAAAGGATATGAAATTTTTACCAATAGGCCATTTGCTCCTGACTAGGGCCAGTTCCATATGTCTGTTAGACATGGTGAACGGATAACCATTTGTTTGTGTGGTGGTTAGTCCAAACACCCAAACGCCTTCTCTCACCATTATAGTACACAGCCTTCCAACATATGTTCACATCTACTGACAACTCCATCGTTTCTAACACCATAGCTGCTTCTCCATCATTTATAAAAGTTTTATAACAAACCTCATTCATCGTTTCCATCCAGAAGCTTCATATTCACATAGTTTTGTCATACATAATCTGATAAAGGAATATTTTCTTTCTCTAACATATAAATATTAACAGAAGTCTAGGTTCAAACAATGCACTCGGCAGGATTCATAGTATCTTCCAACTTAGTAACTATTTTGTTGACCTGGTAAGCTCCAAACTAAATAAGTACTAAGAGGTGCATCTGTAAACTTGTCATTTTTCTTTTGGAGTTTTTATATAAATGAAATTTTTATAAAACAAATTTCATTTCCATCTAAATGTATACACACACAAGTCTCATCTCCCTCTCTCTACTTTCGGCAGCCGCCAGCCACCGCCGGCCATCAACACGCCGCCGCCGGATAAGTTTTCCGGCGGATTTTTCCGGAGAACACCAAAAGTGGTCCTCCTCAATGGATCTACTCGATCCCCTATAACATGCGCCTCCACTCGCGTTTCAGCCGCACCACCATCTCCCTCACCTCCTCACCACCGCCACCTTCACAGCACCATATCGGTGCGTGTGGTCTTTTTATATCAACCCGAGAAGGGTGCGTGTGGTCTTTTTATATCAACCCGAGAAGGGTGCGTTTGGTCTTGATAAACACCACTGAGGTTGCGTCGGGTTGCGGGGTTCGCACCACTAGGGCGCGTTCGGTTGTATAATAGCAGCCAGGGGTGTTCATTGTTTTTCTGAGTCACCCACCAGGGCGCGTTGGGTTGGCAGTCCACCCAGAGGGTGCGTTTGGCTGTTCTTAACAGCATGAGGGTGCGGTTGGGTCATAGGTTAACAGCCCAAAATGGGTGTGTTGGTTTTATGGTCATGATAAAAACGCATTAGGTGTGCGTTGTGGGCTGTTGTGGAGATTAGGGTGCGTTGGGGTTTATATCAACGCCATCAGGGGTGCGTTTGGTTTCAACGAACAGCCAACTAGGGCGTGTGTGGTTTAACTAAAAGCCCACCAAGGGGTGCGTACGGTGTAGGTTTGTCATCGAAAAGGTGCGTTTGGTTTGGGTTTTATCACCAAGACGAGGGTGTGTTTTGGGTTGTTATAGCACAAAAGGGTGGGTTTGGTTATCAACAGATTCGGGTGTGTTTGGTTCTTTTTACACCGAAAGGGTGCGTCGAGTTTCATGGCAGCAGCAAGGGCTGCGGTTAGTGTTTAAAAAACGTAAAAGGGTGTTTGTTGGTTTTGTTTTAAAACGCAAGGGTTGCGTTTGGTTTAATGATTCCAGCAGCTAGGCTGCGTTTGGCAAGAATAGGGTGCGTTTGGCTGCCAACCATGCTCGAGGGTGCGTTTGTTTGTTGTTAACAGCCCAAGAGGGCATTTGGTGTTGTTTATAATCAACTAGGGGCGTTGGTTTGATTTCGGCACCACAAGGGTGCGGTCGGTATCGGGTCAGCCGCCCGATTAGGGCGCGTTTGGCTGTGACAGCCCAGCAATGGTGCGTTTGGCTGTTGTAAACAGCTAGGGGTGTTCGGTTGGTTTGTAAAACAACCAAATGGGTGCGTTGGGATTTTAGAACAGCTAGGGTCCGTTTGGTTTCGCACCGCAGCAGGGTGCGTGTGGTTATAAGTTATGACCAGTTAGGAGCGTTTGGTTGTGGGTTTAACAGCATAAGGGGATGTTTTGATTGGGACAGCAGGGGCGTTTGGTTCGCGGGTCAGCACCACAGTGGGTGCGTTTGGTTTTGGCAGCAGCACCGAGTGGGTGCGTTTGGTTTGTGGTAAACACCAACACAAGGGTGTTCGGTTGTGGTTTTGAAAGCCCACATAGGGCGTGTTTCGTTCATCGCTTAAAAGGGGGTTTGACTTTATTTATTTCATTTAGTACTTAAATGTTGTCTAGATAAATATTGAAACACGAATGCATTTTGCAACCTAGATTTGTTGATTGAAAAGTGAAAAACGTTTAGTTTTGTAATAAAATGGGAAACGTCACATAACGAGAAGGTCATGGCGAAATTTCTAAAAATATTTTTAGATACAACTCTTATCGTCTTTGAAGGACGGTAAATGGGCTAAGTTATAATTTAAAGATGTTTTAAATTATAATTTCATAATAACTCGACACCAAACAAAATATTAATTTATAAAATGTTGTTTTATAAATCCTAGCTAGAAAATAAAGTCATACCTTTGGTACGGACTTTAGAAACACCGTTTACTTAATTGGTAACTTTAAAACCGTAACGATTTTTCGTTTATGAAAGAACTGCTTATTTATTTAATAAATTGGTTGATCTTCGAAAACGTGTCAAACCATTTGGTTTAATTATGTACTCACGCTTATTATATAATACTTGCAAGGTATACTAAGCTTCAAATTAATCTTTTAATTTTCTGGTCGTTATTATATAATTCACCATATGAATTATATAATTGTTCATCTTTCAAGGTAATATATATGGAATATATTACATACTTTGTTATATAATCCACCATATGATCTTTCTTAATAAATAAAGTCTTGTCAATGGTACCCCTTCTGTATCCATGCTCCTCTAGAAATGTTGATAGAGTAGCATACCAAGCTCTAGGGGCTTGATGAAGTCCATATAAAGCTTTGACAACCTTATAAACCTTCTTAGGATGATCAGGATCAACAAAACCAGGAGGTTAAGAAACATACACCTCTTCATCTATAGTGCCATATAAAAATGCACTTTTTACATCCATTTGGTATACTATGAACCCCATAAATGAGGCAAAGGCTAAAAATAACCTGATAGCTTCAATTCTTGCCACATGAGCAAAAACCTCGTCATAGTTAATACCCTCTTCCTGTCTGTGACCTTGGGCCACTAATCTTGCCTTATTTCTGACAACTACTCCTCTTTCATCCCTTTTGTTTCTGTATACCCATTTTGTTCCAATCACCTTTGCTCTATGAGGTAGATCTACTAGAATCCATACCTGTTGCAGCCTAAACTGTAACAACTCCTCTTGCATAGCTTCAACCCAACTGTCATCTTTTAGAGCTTTAGAAATCTTTTTAGGTTCCTCCTGAGATAAGAAGCAGGCAAACAAACAATGTTGTTGATCTTTGTGATTGTTCCTTTGCTGCTTTTGAACATAACTTACAAGTGCATGTGCTCCTGAATTTTGCTGCACTCTGCTTCTAGTTTGTACAGATGACTTAGGATCACCCAGTATTTGACTTTATGGGTGAATGTTGTGTATCCTAAGAGTAGGAATAGGACTAACAACTACTTTTGTTGGTAAGTTGTTGAAATCATGGACCATACCCTCGTCATCATAAGAAGCCTCATCAAAAATCCCTTTCTGAGGCTTGTTAAAGATTGTGAGCTCTGGCATATCTAAATCATCTTGATCAGCATGTTGAGTATTAACTGGACCACTACTATAATTAACTGAGGTAGGACTGGTAGCTTTGTTCTTAGGTACTTCACTTAAAAGATTTGGAGCAAGTGCATCCAATTTTATTCTAAAAGCTAGAATTCCAGGAGTATCTTCTGAAATGCCAGTAGAATAAGCCTCATTCTTTTGTGTTTTAAGGTTTTGAAGCTCTGTCAAAAACTCCTCTGCCTTTGAATTAGTAGAAGACTTCCTTGGTCCAAATTTCTTGACTGCTGTAGGCATAACAATAAGCTCAACAGCCTCATCTTCTTCCTCAGAAGCATTTGCATTAGGAGTTTGTAGTGTACCTGCACTGTTAGCCACTTCTAAAGTACCTGCATGTGGGTTAGTTTGATTCTCCAAAGACACAGGAATATAGTTCATAGAATCAGTTAGATAATTCTTAAACTTGTCATGGGCCCTAGACTGATCGTTGTAGAAATTTAAAAAGGTTTTAAGGTATAAATCTATGGAAGCTTTCGAATGCATAACAACGAAGGTGAGTTGATGCCCTAGTGTTCTCTAAGGCTTAAAATAAAGCATGAGCATCCCACGGAATCAGACATGGAAACTTACCAAGTGGGCCCATTAATTCGATCATGCTCTTTGAGAGAATGCGAATCAGCTTCCCTTCGACTTTGATGATTCCAAGTTATAAATGTTAGACCCCAAGAATTTTGCTACAATCCAAGAACGCACATCTACATCAACACAAGCCTTAGAAAACACGGCATCATAGCATGTCAATCACGAAGATAGAAAGACCAAGCATGTAGAACACATCCAAGTACAATAGATTAGCATTAAAATCCCCCAAAAGGCACCACGGACGATTACAAACAAAGACCTTATGAAGACTTAGCGACTTCCATAATTCACGTCTTTGAATATACCCATTATGAGCGTAAATGAACGAACAAAACACCTCCTTCTTCTCTCTTTTTAACCAAACACGAGTATGAATAGTTTGATCGTCTTGAGTGAGAACCATAACATCAACGTCATTATGATTCCAACCAAGAATAATACGCGTACCCTTTGTACACCACGCATTATTAGAAGCCCAATCCCAATGACGAAATACACTCGTACAAAGCTTATGAAGATTAGACGTAGCAACATGGGATTCTAAAATAGCAAACACAGAAATCTGATTCTCGGAAATCACCTGCCTAACTTCATTTTGTTTTGGGGAGAAGTTCAAACCCCGAATATTCCAAGAAGCGACGTTAATCATTGGAAACATTAGTAACGGGAGTGCTTGCCCCCTTTGCTGAAAATTTCTCACCATTACGATCATCGAACACCATCTCCTCGTCCACTTCCTCACACTCACTATCATCATTAATGATATTGTTCACATTCCGTTCCATTTCCTCATCTTCAGTTAAAACACCAAAAGAATTCTTTATAGTAATATTATTATCGTTGTTAGCTTCCTTGGCATTATCCTTACTTTGAATACGCACCTGAGGAGTCTCTTTGCTCGAAGTAGCCTTCTCGTTATCGTTCTTCTTTGATGTTTCGCCCTTATCAACTCTACGGTATTGAAGATTAAGGGCAGGTTTGGTTAAACGAATCCCTTCAACTTGCTTGTTTTTTTGATTCTGTTTCAGTTTCGGCCTTGAGTTCTTTTTAGTAACCATGGTAAATCCATCATCCGTTTCCTTGACATTGACAGCAACCTTAGGGTTTTTAGGACAATTTTCATTAACATGATCAAAGACTTTGCATGAAGCACACCTAGGTGGTGTCCATTCGTATTCGACATCGATCGTAGCAAGAGTATGACCTTTCCCATTGCATAATGGAATAGCAATAACAATCGACTCCTTTAACTCCTCATCCGCCGAGAACTCGACAAGAGCCCTAGCATATGTATTTCTTCCCCAAGAGCTCAAGCACATATTACTTGTGTAAGAGTCAAGCATTATAGGCCGTCCAAGTTGAGTAGTAATGAGACTTAAACCAATTTCTGAATATGCCACAATAGGGACATGATGCAATTTCACCCACAACGGAGCTGATTTAATCACGTCCTTCTTCAAATCGGTATTCGGAGTCCATATATTCAGAAACAAAGGCTTATAACGAATCAACCATGGCCCGTCCTCCATCACCTTTTCCATTCCCTCTTTTGTGTTGAATTGAAACATAAAGAAATTTTCATGTAATTGAATTCGCTTTAAGCCATATTTCGCCCATGTGTTTTTCACGTAGTTTTCAACCAAGGGGAATGCTAATTGATCACCTATGAAATAACCATATAAGGTATTAATAAACCTAGAACTGACAGCCTCCACAGCCTTAAGAGGAAGAGCAACAGCCGCACCTTCCATGATTTTAGGGTTTCTGAGCTCATGAATCTTCACCGTTTTTTTGTTGTAATGAGGGTTACTCTGCAACATGCTAGCAAAAGAAGGAAAAGACGGTTTATTCACATCATCATATCCCTTAACATCATCAGCCCTATTAAGGGTGGAATTATCCCCGTTGTTGACTACATTTGCAACCGATTCAGCCACATTCACAAAAGAAGGTTCTCCAAATATTTCAGACACGTCATTATTAGGAGACACCGACTTAATAGAATTCAGACTAGATTCTTGTTGACGGACAAAACCATCTAGCGATTCAACATAGGTACCTGTTTGAACAACACCACGCAACGCAGTACGTAGTTTACCCTCCTTGATGATTTTACCATCAATATTACGGATCTTATCAGCGAGACCCGACACTGAATTAACAGGCTTCATACTCTCTAAACGAACACAGCCCAAAAAACAAAACCAGAACCAAATTAGGGCGCAAAGAACAAAACCCTAATTAGGGTTTTAGCTAAACGGCGCAGCAAACCCTAATCACCGCACATGATGAAACGACCAGCAGAGATAGATAACAAATAAGCGACAACAATAAAACCCTAAACCTATAAACGAATAATGATCAAATAACGCGGCTAACCCAACTCAATCCTCATCGTCGAATCGAATAAAAAATAAATAAAGAAAAGATTAAGAGAACCCTACGCGTATTAACCGATCACAAGAGAGATGGGACGAACGAATCGAGGCCAAAACCCTATCACAAATTAATAGACGAAGAAGAACCCACAATCAAAAACAATATTCATTCGTTATACAATGAATGGAAGAGAAAACGAGATCGGATCAGCAAGCAGAAAAAGAAGGATCAAAATCGCCCATAGTAGAGAGAGGGTTTCCCTTTGCCTGTTATTCTGTTAAATTGTTATCATTCAAACCTTATGTTTCTAAATTTTGGGACCTCTCTTTTGTAAAACTCTGATGAATAAATGAATGATAACCAAATTTTCCAAAACGTCTCTTTACGATTCGTTTTCAATGATTATGACTGTTGTACTATGAAGTAATACCTCAGATTAGCTTTCGCTACTATATTTGTCAAAATGGGGGTGTTACAAAAGACCATCGCATAGAAAACCTGTACAACCAAAAAGTTAAAATCAGACTCCATTTGATGCTGAAAATCACCAGAGTTATTTGATCCAGCTTCTTAAAGTCATCCAGTCTCTGTAGGTCTACTACACAACTGCCTACCGAACCTTCCAAGACTGTCAAGAACCATTGGTCGATAACTACAGAAGATATGCTTAATTTGTGCGTATATAAAAATTGCATGCGGCTTGTACATAACAAATAAAAAGCATTGATTATACTGTCATCAGATGCTTGAATTAAGTGACATTTTTATAGAAGTTCAGATAATGAAACTTGTACATGAAGATATGCTACATGTTATTATCAAGTAAAAGAGAAGTTGATGAAATAAAAAGCAGAAAACAACACTGATGCTATATAAATAAGAAATTTCAGAGTGTAGTATAACAGAATATCAGAGCTTACTTTGAGTTCAAATGCTAAGAAACTGCAAATCCTATCCAATTCATTCGATGATTTGGTTTCAAGGTCATGGCTTAATGCACCACTTTTCAAAGCTATAGTCTGTAAATTGAATGTAAATGTATGATTTAGTAAATAATTAAAACTTAAAAAAATAAACTGGTTTGGAACTTTGGAAAAGAAGTATAGTGTGATAACTGGTAACTTTTTCTGGGTTAATTATTATAAGATATTATGATTTTATATCAGAGTCTTTTGATTTTGTCAGTTTTCTTAGAGAAAGCTGAAAAGTTGACTTCGGTTGACTTATTTTGCGTGAAACGGTTACGGTTTAACCGGGTTTTAGGAGAGTCATAAGTATTGTAAGAGAATCACTTTTGATTCGTCTTTTCATTTTGAAGTGGTTATGTCGAGGTGTGATTTGGAAGTTGTCAGAAAACGAGCGTTTTCGTGAAATTCAGTAAAAGACTATAATGGTCGTTAAAGTGAAAACTTCGGGCAAGTCAAAAGTGTCAAGTGGTATTTTTGAAAGATGAAACACTTTTAAAAATTATAGGAAATGTTCGGTTGAGTTTAAACAAAAATTCGTGTTTTTGGTCCTGACGCGACCGGTAACGTTTTAAATGAATTTTTAGAGAGATTTAAATTTGAAAGGATGATATGTAAATACTCTAGTTTATTGGAAAAATGTTTTTAAACGCAATAAAAATACTAACTAACCCCGAGTGGACATTTTAATTTAGCAAGATTTGAGTTTTTAGAGAACCTGGCACAAAAACAAGACACCCAAGCACCATGGATACTTGGACGAGTAAGGGACAAAGTGGCTATTTTCTAGCTAGTTGGTTTACTCATGGTACATTTAAGTTTTGTTTTAACCTCAAACCATCATTTGTACATCCATTTTGAAATCAAACACAACAAAAAAATATCATCTCTCTTTCTTTTCTCTCTATTTCGGACGAGCACCCAAAGAACAAGAAACACAACATTTCTCAAGATTTATCAAGAACACGGGTTAATAATCAATAGTGGGTTAGTATTAGATAGTCTCGGGTTGTAGAAAATGATTTGGGTTTATTTCTTCGCATCAAAAACCGAACCAGGAACATCAAGATTGTAAGTTTTTCTAAATTTTATTTTAAGTTATACTTTTATGGTTCTTATAGTGTCTTAATGCTAGTTGTACTGTGAAAATCGAAATTTAAAAACGAAACAAATAATTAAAAGGGGTGTTTGTGCGTCGGATACAAAAGGTAAAGACACAAGGAATAGTCATTTTTATATTATGGTTGTGGTGGTAAATTTACCTTTGAGATAAATGCTTATTAGGGCTTATTTTTGAAACTTGCATAAAAATAAGCTCATTTAGGGCTTATTTGTTTACTTTTTGGGCTTATGGTGTCGGCGAAAGAAAGAAAGGAGGAAAAGGAATGTTGGGCTTGGCCCATTTGTTTATTTTAGTTTATTTAGAGCTTATTCGAGCTTATGGATTATTTGTTTGAGCTTATGATTAGTTTTGGCTTATATTCGAGCTTATAGCTTATTTTGATTTCGGCATAGATAATTTTGGCTTATTTGGTTTCGAACTTATTTGAATTCGGCTTATTATATTCGAGCTTATGGCTTATTTACGTTGGCTTATTTAGTTCGCTTTATATTTTGAGCTTATGACTTATTTGAATTCGGCTTATTTTGGGCTTGTGGCTTATTGATTTTGGCATATCGGGTTTCAGCCCATTTGGTTTGGGCTTATGCTCATTTGGGTTCGATTTAAATTGGACTGCGACTTATTTTGGGTTATACACAAACATATATATTTTTATCGGGCTAATAGTGGAACTCTTAATGGGCCTTGGGGGCCTAATGACAAATAAATGGTTAATGGACTTGGACTAAAGTTAAGGGTAATAATAGTGGACTTAACAAGAGTTAGTGGACTAAACATCGGGCTTTCGGGCCCAATAAGAGAAAATTTGATAATTAAATTTCTAAGAACGGATCAATGGGTTTACAATAGTTACGGGAGTGGAAAACGATTTGAATTGAACGATTTCTGTCACGTTTGGGTAAAGGCGTTGAAGGTATGAACTTTTGGCATTTTGTCGGAATTGTGGAATATTGTGGGAAATAATAAGATTTGAAAATCTTGAAAACTCTTTTTTTCAAACGAACGGGTCATGTCAAAATTTTGTGAAAAATGTCACACTTAGAAAATATTGTGAAATAATTGTTTTGTGTCGATTTGACTAAAAGACAAAAGACGGCTTTTGTAAAAGTTAAATGTTAAGATTAAACGATTGAACATGGACATACTAAAACAATAAAGTTTTACATTTACCTCATTTAGCCCGATAAAAAGACGAAAATAATAATAAAATATTATTTTATTTTATTTTATTTTAAGTATTATATACCCATAATATAAAAAATATATATATATATAATATATATATATCTATATAATATATATATATATATATATTTATTATATATCGTATTGATTTCGAGAGATGTTTACTTCGTTTATTTTTTATGTTGATTCTTACTTATATTCTTGGTCAAATTTTATTGACCCGTGGGTTCAGTTGTTACACTTTAGTGTTTGGATGTGTTTAGAGAGTGTTGTATTTGATGTCCGCACATTAGCCCAATTGCAATGAGTTATCTACTAAGTACCACACAACCATAATACACCAAACGATTGAGAATGAGAATAATTTGTAATAATAGTAAGAGTTTGGAAAAAAAGATGGGGATTTTGTAAAAGAATAAGGATTTTGTGTGAGTAAAAGACGGACGCTTGTACAATAAGATAACTTTGTACAAATATTTATGAGGTGAAATTAATGTTAGGTCATGGCCGGGTACCGTTGTGCGTTGTAGAGGTTAGTTTGTGCGTTATAGAGGCTAGTTGGTGCGTTGTATAGGCTAGTTGGTGCGTTGTAGAGATTGTTTGGTTCGTTAAGTAGATGTAATTTGTGCGATTATATTCATCTGTTGAGGCTAGTTCTCGTAGCCCCATTTTTTACTATTTTTCCGTTGGGGGAAAATGATACTCAAATGTGTTTTAACTGTTTTCTGAATTGTGCGAAATGTGGTTTTGTTTTTGGACAATGTTATGTGCTTATGACTGTTATGGAATATTATGTGTTACATGATTGATTGGATCGGATGGGTACGCCTACCCAGTTTTCTGTGTGGTTATTGGATCGGATGGGTACGCCTACCCAGTTTTCTGTGTGGTTATTGGATCGGATGGGTACGCCTACCCTAGTTTGTTGAGGTCTTGTCCTAATATAATGCTCCAACTGGTAGGCCCTTTAGGTGCGTAAGTGACATATCAGAATTGCGGCTCCAAAAGCATTGGTATATGCTGGTTTTGGCGACTAACGGGGATGCTAGGTCATCAAACATGATTAGTGGGGATGCTAAGTTATGGGTTTGTTGCATATATTCACTGTCATATAGTACTATTGTCCACTGTTTAAATGATTGGCACGGCAATTGGGTTAAAGGTCAAACCTACGAGCTCACCAACATTATTATTGACGTTTTCGAGTATAATTTTCAGGTGTGTTGTTAGCAAAGGTAAATGAGGAGTAATTATGACCAAAGATGAGTACATTCGGGAGTTTATTGAAGGACAACTATTTGACTTTTTCCAAGGTTGCGAAATTGTAAACTTTTGTAAATAAACTTTTGTAATAATGTACGGTATGATCTTGTATCTTGTGCAATGTGAATCATTGTGTCGCATTCCCGTGTTTCCGCCACTGACGGGGTATGACATATAGTATGCTAACTCATAGCCACTTACCATGCTGTTTTTGAACCTTGAATCTCGAATGAGTCCTAGATTCATATACACCTCTATCTATTCTATGATGAACCTGCAAAAGTGTAATATAAACAAAAACGAATTTCTAAAAAAAGTCAGTGGTCCTTAAAAATTTAGATCACATTCACGTGACGTGAAAACCTGTAAATATTTGCTATAATAGAAGACATAACCTGATTCTTATAAGATCACGAAGGAGACGCAAGATGATGAAGAACATACAATTTACAGATACGATGTTTTTATGGATTCTGAAGATACAATGAATAAATAAATAATATTAGGGTTTATCTGATGAATGATAATATTAGGTTAAAATATATTCTAAAGACTGAAGAAATTATTAGTACGTATCTAAAGACTATATTTTTAAAATTACAACTTTTCACAAAACCTTATACATGTTTATTTGGAAAATATATTTCAAAAAACTGGTTTGGTCAAGTGGTTAGGGGCAACCTTGATATCCTTGAGGTTCAAGGTTTGAAACTTTGGTATCCAAGATTTTTAATGAATTTCGAAATTTCTAAAATTGTAAAATATTTTATGCATTAATTAATTTCGAAAATTTCTAAATTTGTAAAATAACTTATGCATTAATTAAAAAATTTCTTAAATAATTATTGATGACATGGATTGAAGGATGACAAGGCATTATGACATAGCAGTAGGATGCCAAGTGGAATAATATGTGTCATTCCTCTTTTTATATATAATGTGTGTGTGTGTGTGTATATATATATATATATATATATATATATATATATATTTGGCTATGTAGAAAAGAAGTAGACAGCTAAATAATTCATGCAAGTCACCCATAATAATAGAAGTTCATTCATTCATAATCAGGCAAATTCATACTTGAAACGTGTGAATATTACAAGACTAGAAATTAAACATAGAAACAAAATATAAAGAGACATCCCAAGCTAGAGCTAGACTAGTTGATTCTTGATGTCTAAGAGATGCCTTAGCAAAAGATGGGTTGACAATTATTTAGATATATTAAACACATGTTAGTGTTTAATGGTGATGAGGTGATAGAAGGGAGGTTGGAGAGGCATTGTTTGGTGGAGCTTAAACTCGAGTTAAGGGACAAGTGAGAAGAAATTAAATGAAGTTAAGCTTATTTCTTATGGATTGAAGTTGATTTTGGGTGTACATACAACAATGACAAAATCTCGAGTGAAAGTTGACTTGGTCAAGAGTAGCGGGGTGAATCAAAGGTGGTGATGGAGAGTGTGGAGAAGGTGGTGCTTGAGAGTAAGCATTTGTTGCATTTTGAAGATTTGTTTCAAGAAGGTTGGATATGTGATGGAGTTGATTCATCATTTGATCCCTAGGTGGATTTTGAGAAGGTGATTGAGAAGGATGAAAGTTTGCAACTCTTGGAGGTGATGGTGGTGAGACATTTTGAGATTCAGGTGTTGATTGTAGCGAGGAGGTTGTTCTTCTCCAAACTTGTCTTACCGAGATTCGTGGTTTTCTTGAGAAGTTTGGAGGAGGATATGAACAAGACATTTGAGAATCAAGAATAGAAGAGACGAAGAAGAGAAGATGGGAATGAAGAAAGAGGAGGTCGAGTAGTTTAAGTAATGAAAGAATTGGAAAGACATTGTATTTATGATAATCGGTAACTTTTCCTGGGTTAAATATTATAAAATATTATGATTATATATCGGAGTCTTTCAATTTTGCTAGTTTTCTTGGGGAAAACTGAAAGGTTGACTTCGGTTGACTTATTTTGCGTAAAATGGTTACGGTTTAACCGGGTGTTGAGAAAGGGTCTTGAGTTTAGTAAGTGAATCACTTTTGATTCATCTTTCCGTATCGGAATGTTTAAGTCGTCATTTTAAGTGATTCCGGGAAGTTTTCTCGTGTTTTGCGAAAATCGTCACGCAACGCGTACCGGCACGACAGTAAATTTGAAAACGGGTTGAATAATCGTGGGTGAATTTAACGAACTTATTTAATAAGTAATTTTGTAATTTGAAGTAACGTTGTCTAGAAGGTAAATCATGGAGGTGTGAATTATAAGTTATCAGAAAGCGGGCGTTTTCGTGAAATTTGAGTTGAGTGCGTATCGGTTGCAAACGTGAAATTTGCGAACAAAGTCTAAAGTGACAAGATGTATTTTTTTAAAGTCGAGAAACTATTAAGCTTGTGAGGAAGGTTTCGGTTTGATTTGAAGTAACCTCGTATTTTGGTCCCGACACGTCCGATAAATGTTCAAAATGAATTTTGGGAAGTTTAAGTTGGAAATATGTCGTGTAAATAACCTAGGTTCTTGGAAAAACGTTTTTAAGTTCAATAAAAATACTAAGTAACTCCGGATAACGTTTTAAATTGATGAAATTAGAGTGTTAAGTGAACCTGACACAAAAAGAAGCGAACCCGAGTTGGCCGGATATGGGACAACAAAGGGAACACCAAGGCAAGTTTTTAGCTTGGTTGGTACTTCCATGGTACATATCATTTTGTCATCACCTTAAACATGCATTCATGCATCATTTCAAACCAAAAATCAAAATCTCACTCTCTCTTTCTCTCCAAACTTCGAACGCAAACCACAAGGGTCAAGAAACATATTTTTTTGAAGATTTATCAAGAACACGGGGTTAGAAAACATTATTGGGGTTGATACTTAGTAGTCTCGGGTTATAGAATTC
This sequence comes from Tanacetum coccineum, assembly GCA_026074375.1. NCBI lineage: Eukaryota > Viridiplantae > Streptophyta > Magnoliopsida > Asterales > Asteraceae > Tanacetum > Tanacetum coccineum. The sequence goes on along the minus strand of BQNB010004353.1, from coordinate 72,716 downwards.
TTTTCCTTGCGTCTAAAATCGAACAAAAGCCTCCAAATTGTAAGTTTTCTAAATTTTGTTTTAGTTGTACTTTTGGGTGTCTAATGGTATTTATAAGTTAGTTGTATGATGCGTTTGTTGAAAATCAAATTCGAAAATTTTGGAAATAAATAAATAAGGGTGTGTTCGGTTGACGTGGTCAAAAGAAAAGGAAAAAAACGGGTTGAACACTTTTAAGTTATGGTTGAGGTGGTAAATTTATTTTTGAGTCAAATGCTTATTAGGGATTATTTTCAAAAATAGCTTAAAAATAAGCTAGTATAAAGCTTATTTGGTTTTCGGGCTTGGTTTATAAAGCTTATTTGGTTTTCAGGCTTGGTTTGCTTGGGCTCGGCCCAACCGAGTGATAAGGGGAAGGGTATTGGACTCGGCCCAATACAACACGGCTTATTGACTTCGGCTTATTTGGTTGGCTACGACTTATTATGTTTCGGCTTATATCGAAGCTTATTATGTTTCGGCTTATATAGAAGCTTATTATGTTTTGGCTTATATTGAAGTTTATCATGTTTCGGCTTATATTGAAGCTTATTATGTTTCAGCTTATATTGAAGCTTATTATGTTTCGGCTTATTATGGTTTGACTTATTGAAGTTTCGGTATATTCAGTTTGGCTTATGTTGGTTCGGTTTATATTGGGCTTATGGCTTATATTGATTCCGACTTATATTTTGGGCTTAAAAAGGGTATGGACTTTGTTTTTAACCATCGGGCTAAATATTAAAAAGTTAATGGGCTGTAAGGCCCAATGACTAGTAAATGGACTAATGGACTCAAATGGAATTTAAAATGGCTATGTTGGACTTAACAAGTGTTAGTGGACTAATATTGGACTTTTGGGCCCAATATGTGAAAATTGAATAGTTTGGACCACTAAGTCTGATAAATAGATTTACGGGTACTTACGGTAGTGAAAAACGGTTAATATGGTCGATTTTAGTAATAAATGGATAAACGCTTTGAAAAATATAAACTTTTGGAATTTTGTCGGAATTTTGGAAAATTGTGGAAAGTATTGAAATATAAGGTTTGGAAACCTTGGAAACCTTTTGCAAACGAACGGGTCATGTCGAAATTTTATGAAAAATGTCACACTTAGAAAATAATGTGGAATAATTATTTTGTGTCGACTCAACTAAAGGACAAAAGACGATTTTTGTACACGTTAAGTGTTAAGGTTAAACGATTGAATGTGGACGTACTAAGATGACGAGATTCATATTTACCCCTTTTAGCCCGATAAAAAGAAGAAAATAATAATAAAATATTATTATTTTATTTAAAGTGTTATATATATATATATCGTATCGATTACGGAGATGTTAATTTGTAATATCCGAGAATTTTTGAATTTTTGAATGACGATTTAAATCTTTGACTTTTAGGGTCTGGCTTGACTTATAAGAACGATTATCTAAATCACGTTTTCACAGCTCGGACCCTAAAGCAATTCGATGTGAAACGACATTCCTGACAACTTTTCAGTTTTGCCCGAGACCTGAAAACGAGCCGAAAAGGGCTAAAACTGCACCGCAAACATTATTCGAACAATATACAACGCGGACACACAAAAATAATTAAATTTGTTTTTAATTATCGGTATTTATTTAATAAAAATATTAAATAAATTATTCATCATTTTTAATTAGAAGCGTTGTTGATAACGCAATGCTCGAGCTTAAATCCATTCTATTGCGGACAAGACGTAACCGGTTCACAAAACGAATAACAGATATTTTATTTAATGTTATAAAATATTTCTGAAATATTATCAAATAAATACTCATTTTTATCAGAAAAATGATTTGAAAAACAATGGCGCAAGTTTCGTGCGTTCAATCATCCGTTAAGTCGCTCAAACGAGTCCCGAACCGTTTTTATCAAAACTATAATAAAAATGTTACACTTTTAACCCCTCAACTATTAAAACTTGTCATTTTAAATTTATATATATATAATATCTCTTTTCATTTCATTCATTTTTTCCATCTTTATATAAAACTCACACAACACACTCTTCTCTCCCAAAATATCCGGCCACCACCTCCCACCGCCGGCCACCACTCGCCGCCGCCGGAAAACTTTTCCGGCGGACATATCCGGCGAAGACCAAAAAGACTCCCCATCCTCCGATCTATCCGATCCCCACCTTCACTCTCCCTCACTCGCGACTCCCCACCACCGACGCCACCATCATCATACACCATCTACATCACCATCATCATCACCGTCGCACCACATTGATTTCGTGTGGTTTTAAAACCACCACGAAAAGGGGCTGCGTTCGGTGTGGGTTGTCACCAAAGAAGGGGTGCGTTGGACCCGGGTATGACAACCACGCACGGGGTGCGTTTGGTTGGGACAGCCACCGCACGGGGTGCGGTTTGGTTTGTAAAATAAGCCGAAGAGGGTGTGCGTGGGTCGGGTCGGGCTGTGGGACAGCCGGGGTCGGGATGGGTTTAGCAGCTAGGGGTGTTTGATTGTGGGTTGGGTCGGGTTGGTTTGTGGTAACAGCCGGGTATAAAACCCGGTGAGGGTGCGTTTGGAGTCGGGAAGGCAACCGGGACAAGGGTTGTCGTGTTGACAGCCGCGGGTGCCGAAGGTGTTCGTTAGTTGGGTTTGGTTCGCGGGTCAGCACCACAAAAGGGTGCGTGGGGTTTAGCAGCCAACAAGGGTGCGTTGGTTTGGGTTTCATAGCCGGGAGGGTGTTTGGTTCGGCTATAAAAGCGGCCACCATGGGGTGGGTTCGGTGGGCAGCTGCCGCCATGGGTTCGGGTCGGGTTGTGGGTTGACAGCCGGTATAAACCCGCGAGAGGGTGTGTCGGGGTGTTTGGTTTGGGTCGGGTTTGACAGCGGGACAGCCACGAGGGTGTGGGTTTGTTTGGTTATAAAGACAAAGGGGTGTCGGGCTTGGCTGCTGGGACAGCCGGAACGACAGTCGGGTCAACAAGGGTGCGTTTGGTTGTAACAGCCAACGCCAAGGGGTGCGTTTGGCTGTTATAAATACAAAAGGGCGTGTTTGGTTTGGTTGGCAAAACAGCCGGGGGGGGCTGTTGGGTTTGGCTGCGAAAACAGCCGGGGTGCGTCGCGTTTGAGTGTGTTGTCACCGAAATAAAGTGAGTTGGTTAACACAAAAATATATAAATTGTTTCATATATTTGATCGAATAATATGTGATGAAATATTATAACTTGCGCGGTCTAGTAAAACATGAATAAATATTAAAACGAGATTTATATTGATAAATAAGCGATATTAGACATATTTGAGACGAGAATTGGACTAAAAATGGACTTTAGTGCCTTTATGTAACGGATAATTTAAAACAGAAAATAGAATGTGGGATTCGGAATTCGAGACTTTGATAAGTTAGACTTT